>JAOEGS010002262.1:20288-47858 GCA_025447755.1 Corythornis vintsioides
GTCTTCCAGACAAATCTGCTCTCTCATCAACTATCTCCTCCTTGGCTAGTTTCACACTAGCTGTCTATATAAATTGTGGTTATTGCATTGCAAGAGTGTGACCAGAGTGTTAGAAGGCAACAGTAACTTAAATTTCCTGATCAAAAAATGCTCTGGTAACTGAAGAAGGTGGTTAATAAAGCTGGCAATTCACACCTCATAATGCTCTGCAGCCATGGGAAAGTTAATGAAAGGCAATAAATAATGCAGGAATTCTTTTATATATCAAACAATTACTGCCTGATTTATCAGCTTTATTATCCTGTATAATTACAGAGTAAAGAAGAACTTACTTTGCATTAAGTTTATTTGACTGGAAGTAAGAGAAGTGTCACAAATCTGTGTTCACTGGCACAGCTGGCATTGCAGAGAAGGAACCAACTGGTACCAGTGTGCAATGGTCACAGTTCTAATGGCCAGGAGAAAGAGAGCAAGTCAAAATGAATTCACAGTAACAGATGTGCCAGCTGTGCCCCGTGGGCACTACACAAAATGCTTTAAAACCAAGTTCCACATGCTTCTGAAATGGGCACCCTTAGGGTTCACCCTCTTTATTTGTCAGGTTTTATGCAAAACTCACCTGTGTAGTGTTTAAGTAAAAAGAAATCCTTATCTCCCTGTTCATGGTACAAAAACCCATTGCAAAAGGATCACAAATACCACGTGGTGTCTTGCTACTCAGGGAAATACTTCAGTACCAGTCAGCTTGATGGTTGGCCCCTGGAAGAGGAGTTAAACTGACACCTGCATTTACCAGCCTGAATTCTGCAGATTGGGAAGCCACAAGAAGAAACACAGAGGAGAAATAAGAAGTTTGAGGGACCATAGGAAGAAGAAAAACTCACCTCTGTGAGAGCTTTATCCAAACTGGCAGCTAGTTTGCCAATCTCATAGAAAATCTGAGCATTTGTAGCAATTTTTGCTACAGGAATACCTGGCAGGTAAGTCAGCAGTCTCACCATGTACTTTTTGTTCCCAAGTCCAGTACCTAATAAACAAAGAGAGATGCAGTCAGTCCTTCAATATATGCTCTTGAGTATGTTAATGTGAGAGGCCAAAACTGGGTTTATTGCAGGGCAGAAGTCAGCAGATGTAGCTGATGAAATGGATTCAAAGATCTGATTTGTGTGAAGTTACAGTGAAAATAAAAGCAAAATGTCAACAGTTTTTCTTCCAAGTGCTGTTAAAACAATTTGCTCCAACATAATCAGATTACAGCTGTAAAATATATTTTACACTATTCTCTAGGCAAGTTTGTTTATTTATTTAGCCAATGAAGTGCTTTTTCTTTTTCCTTTTTTTGCACGTGGACAGGTCAGCTCAATATCTTCCCCAATTCATTCTACTGAAGTTATTTCCCAAATGTTTTTACAGTTAAGTCTCTTTCACATGCTTCATGTGTGGCATTTTGGACTATGATGGCTGAATATGCAGGTCACCTGATACACATCCCCTACCATTTAAAATTAAGCTTTAATACATATCTGGCATGGTACATACCAAGCTACTGCAGTGAAGGTGCTCATATTTACTCACCTCCTGACTCCAGAGCCATCATATTACCATCTTTTGTAAGATAAGGAGTAGCTGCAGGAAAGCCTTCAGTGCTGAGGAGCATCATGGCCTGGGTCTGGGCTTCAATGAGGTCAGGCTCCTGGCTGTCTTCTGAATTGGTGACCTTGAGGACATACTCATCAGCACCTTCAGCCTCACCTTCGTTCCTCGAGACTCGCACGTGGAAGTTCTGATCATCATAGCTGGGGAGTGGCCTGATCCAAGACACCTTTAATCCAAACACTCGGGCAACCAGTGCAGTCACCTCTTGCTCTCCAAGTGCTGGTTTGGTCAATGTCTGGGCTCCACGGTCGTTTCCAGAAGACATTGTGTCTCTAGGAGAAAAAGATAAAGTGGATGATTTTATCTGTATTCTGACATCAGAAGCAGCATTTGCTGCCACAATATGCATTCCATCACTGGAGAGGAGCTTCCCACATTTATTAAACATGGCCAAGAAAACTCACTAAGGCATCCTGGGAATCCTACACCATTGCTTCTTCTTAACTACTCACTGTAGCAGCCCACAACAAAGACTTGTGGAAAGATGAGTCTATTCAGAGCAAGTAGATGAGAAAAGCTTCTTAACTAGCAGTGGTTATATCAGCTAATTTCCAGTAGCAGCCTAACCTGATACGCTGCTAACCAGGGCTGCTTTCCTAAGGAACAGAGTTGCCTAAGCCCTGTCCAGGCAGTTCGAAATTCACTCCTGCAAGAAGACAAGAAACAGCAGATTTTTAGCCTTAAAACAAATCACAGCGCCCAGCCACAGCCGCCGGAATTCCCCCGTTAGGAAATGCAGCAGAAACCTACAGCTCGCTCCGTCTCCCGACCGTGCCCCTCGGCCAGCAGGCGACCCTCGGACTCGGCGGGAGCAGCGCCAACCTTTGTCCCGCCAGCCCCGGGCCCGGCCCCGCCGGCTGCTGGCGCAGGAGCCTCCGCGGCAGCCCCCGGGCGGGCCCGAAACTCCCCCCTCCGCGGGCGGGATTAGGGGCACACGCAGCACCCCCGCACACTCGACAACGTGGCACTTTACTCTTCAGACAGCACCGAGGGGAGGGAAACGCGAACTCCTCTCGGCAGCCCCCTGCGCCGGGGGAGGGGAGGGAAGCGCAGCGCTTCCTGTCAGCGACGGAAAGGGGCTCGGAAAGCGGGTGTCAGGAGTGACGGCGGGAGAGAGAGATTTGATTTGAGCACTGCGGTTAAATCCCGTTATCAGCCCCCGAGAGCACAAGCGATCAGCTGCTCTGACCGAAGAGCATTTACCTCTAACAAACCCAAGACGTCTGCCTGAGCATGGCCTTTGGACTGGACCAGAGTTCAGACTGGAACCCTTGTCCACCCCTAGAGAATTTTAGACTTAATTTCAAACCTCAGTCCCCCCAACATACTTTCAAGATCAATATAATCTTCTAAAATTCCTAATAAGAAAAAAAAATATATTTTTCTGCAATATTTGAGGTTCCCCCAGAGAGAATCTGAGGAGAACTGACTGTAGCAAAGGCTTACTCAAGAGGAAAAAGAAGTCTTGGTGTTAAGTAAAGCATAAGAAACCTGTCATTATATTTACATATTATTTGTAGTATTATGGACACCACATTGAAAATATTTTAATCCAATAGGGAATTTAGAAAAGGGAACCTATTTCCCCCTGAAAAAAAATACAAGTTCCTTGGACTCCCCCCAGTTTCAGTCAACAGATGTTACTAAAAGTGACTGACAAACTAAAAATATTTTAAAGTACTTCCCTTCTTGCCTCCCCCTCCCCCCCAGATCACATCAGCAAGTATTTTCAAGATTAAAAGAGCTGAAGAAAATAAATATTTAGGGTTCCTTTTCTGCTTTCTGCGGGTGGCAGTTCAGCTCCCTGAGGTAGCAGGAAAACCTTCTTGCTCTGCTCGTGACCAAGATACGTTGCAGGCTACAGAAAAATGAGAAAAACCAAATTCTCTCTGTAAACAAAACCCCAAAGTCTCTTGCAGATCTGTACCTCTTAATCTTGCCTTAGTTTCCAGACAGTAGTGCCAGGAATTAACACCTACAGCTCCCAGGTTTCTCCAGCCTGCCCAGTACTCCGGGGGAAGCACCCCCCACCCCCCCAGCTCTGAGGTTGCACTTTGAGCTCTCTTATCTTACCTGGAGGAAAGGCAAGATGTGAATACTTTAGTACCTCTGTGCTGGATACAAGTCTAATGCCTCTTCGGAAAGTGGGGTCAGCACTGGATACCCCCAAATCATTTTGTGTATCTTGGCAGAGCTGTATCAGATGCAGCCCTACTACACAGCCTGCTTTAACACAGGCTCGGCTTGAGTCTAAATTAGATCTAGATTCCAAACTGAAGTAGACATCTTCCTGAAGGAAAAAAAAAAAGTTTATTCAAAAGGCTTTTGATATATTTCTAATATCCAGAAAATATCTGGAGCTCAGCTAACATAGAAAACCTCTTTCTACACCAGTTAAACATGCTTTGAAAGCCGCCTGTGGAACAAGAAAACAAACCATGGATTGTTACACCCCTGTCCTTATCCACCCCACCCTTTCACACATACTTACAGTACCACTTTCAGTGTATTCCATCAGAGCTATGCAAAGCAGCTGGTAACATACAAGAAACTGTCATTCAATTTTCTTTATTAAAAATAATTTACAGCATCAGTAACATTTTATGCACAATTGTCATCAATTGAACATGTTTCTATACAATACTTACTGAACTTAAAAGTTACACTGTTCTGTTGGCTTTAAACAGTAGACATTGATTTGCAGTTGCTTAAATATGATTAATATACAGTTTCATGTTCTTATACTTAAGTGTAAAATGTATAAACATCAACACTATCTCAAAGCTGTGTAGTCTGGGAGGGGGAGGAAGGAAGAGGGGTGCAGGGAGAGAAAACATTTAGAAAAATTGAAACAGCTTCTTCCCCCAAAAATCAAACTGGAGAGAGAAGTCTAGAGGTTAAATACACCTAACACAGTCACTCTTCAGAAAGGTACATTGCCTCCTATGCTTTAAATACTATAGAGAGCTCTAACTGAACACTGGTTTTGTGTGTGATCACAGCAATCCTGTGCCGTGGCCTGCCACTGCCAGAAAACAGATGTCACTCACCCACCTAAAGCCTCTAAGGTCCTAGCAGGGTGCCCAAAGTTACACATCTCTCCTGTGCTGCTGGGCTGTGGAACTGACTCTGAACATTCCCTGCTGCAGGAGGGAGGGGATGGGCATGGCCAGGGCTGCCCAGGCAAGTGGTACCTTCAGCAGCTGTTCACTACCACTGGGAAGCAGGAGCTGGCTGAGCTGTGCTGTTCCTCACAGCACCCACTGTCCTCCAGCTCCTCAGGGACAGGAGCCCAGCTGCATGGCTCCCAGAGATGCTACTGCCTGAGGCAGGTCACCCACAGAACAGCAGGAACCCCAAAATGGAACAGCCCCTGTGGCAGAGCACAGCTCAACAGCTGTCTTGTGTTGGAGACACAGGAGGGCAGCAGAGCTAAAGTCCTTGCTAGAGTAATGAAGCCCATTGTGCCTGCTAAGAGGACTAGTTTTGGTGGTAACAACTCAAAGGTAGGTCACACCCCTTGAAATTGCACTTGACAATACTGCTTTACCTCACAGGGCTGGGGTTGTGTTCCATTCAAGCAGGAGCAGTTACACAAGGTTTAAATTGGAGTTGTGTTGTCATTTCTCATCTGCATCAGGCACCACTGTGTGCCAGCACTCAATTCATATTTATTCCCCATTAATGAACATGCATTTTCTTGAACTAAATCAAGAATCCTTTTGAGCTGGGGAAGGAAACTCAACATAGAATTAGACACAAGAAATCTGCTCAGCAACTCTGGATAAAATTAACAAGATTGTACCACAGAACAGACACTCACTCAGCAGAATATGGCATTCAAAGATGTGTTGGTTTATCACCCATAACTGGCTGGAGTCACCAAAATGGTTTTTATCTTGACTGAAAGAAAACCAGAGCAAAACTAGTGCAATACAAAAATAGGTTAATAACAGAATTTCAAACTTCAGGGAACTTTTATCCCATAAATTAAAATAAAAAAGGTGTTTCAAAAGTTATGTCAGTGAACTCAACTTCATTTGGCAAAAAAAAAGACATTGTACTAGTGATGCCTTTTTAAGGAATGTCAGAAATATACTATTTAAATATTTTAAACACCATACAAATTGTTAGTTTGCAAGTCAACTAGCTTAGTGTCTGCTTATAAAACTAAAAGCACATGTAGTAAAGTTAATATAGTCCTCTTGAAAGTTTTGATAATTAAGACAACAGTTACCAAAAGGAAAAAATAAAAAAACCTTAAAGCAAAACTTTGACAACCTCTCCAGTGCTAAAATAAGCACCTCTGCAGAAACTGTGCATCTTCTGTTAGTATGAAATACAAAATGGGGTTTTTACCATCAACATGCTGACATATCTATAGAAGTTGCACTGTCAGCAGAGCCAGATCTGTTGAGTATTCTGGGATGTGATGCTTGTTTGGAAGAGCTGTAAACCAACAGCATGTCAGAAAGCATTAGAAGGCAGTGTGGTTACTTCAGCTAGTTAACATTTGTAGAAGGTGTTAGACACAGGTCGTATTTAAAGCAGAGTCCTAATGTTTAACTATTTGTAAAGGTTAAAATACTAAAGGGAGGTGTTTTGTCTAATGCTGTCACACACTGATGTTGTGACAAACTGCATCCCTTGAAGTAGGGGTGACAACTTCAACTGAGGCACACTGCAGCTTGCCAAAAGCTGGGCTGTTCCACTTACCCTGCATGACCACAACAATTCTGAGCATTTTTAAGGTGTTTCCCACATACTGCTATATACACACAATATTTCATAGCATGAGCAGTTCTAAATCTGGATCCAGATGAAATGTGTTTTAATAAAGGTAAGAATCCTGATCTGTGATACATGGCACCTTGGGTGTCATAGGGACTGCTTTGTGTTCAGCCCATAACCTAAGGAGCAAAAAAAAGAAATCAAAACTGAGTAGCTGTTTAAAGCTCTGGATGCAAAAGGAAAAAAAAAAAACCCAAACAAAACAACAAAAAGAAATCTTTTGCAGTTTAACATTCCATACCATCTGCTATCCTGAAACCAACTAACAGCAGTACACAGGTTTAGAGGTGCAAAACCCAGGTGGAAACAACTGCACAGAATCCTCTTCCGTAAGAATCTGCAGCACAATCAGTTTCAGATTTCGCATAGTTTATTTACAAAATGGTCTGAGAAAACATCCCCTCCATACTTACAGCTCTGCCACAATACACATGTTGATTTTAGCAATGTTTAATAGCACCATTAGAATATTATTTCAAATCAGGAAGGATCTCGTTGCAGTTACAATGATTCACAATCTTTTACATCCATGGACGAAGTAACTCGGAGCACACTAGGACTGTTTGCAGTTCCACAGTACAGGTTCCTGGGTTCACACAAGGCATTTTGCAGAATTCCCAGTTATGCAAAGGTACCCAGGGAGTCAGTAGCTACTATAAGAACCTTCGAGCCACGAAGTTGAGGCTCCCCCCACATTTGTACAGAGTGATCTCCATGTCACTTTCAAACAAGGCAATCACGTGGAATATTTTCCCAGTGCTCGTCTTTAAAACAAAAGCAAAAACAAGAGACACCAATTAAAGTTTTCCTTCCAAATCCCCTTGATTATTTTATCCCCAGTTAATGTTCTAACCCCCAGTTTTGTTCAAAGCAAGCAAATCAACCTGCTTATCTGCCCCTGCAGGTGGGAGATGCTGCTGGGAATGGAGTGAAGGCTCATTTCACTGCACACTTCAGATCCAGCCTTAGTCTGGGTACCAATGGCAAAGGAAAAGCCATTTCCCCAGGATAGCACAAGTGTGTTGCCACAAGCACACTGTTCTTCCACATTGAATGGAAAGAGTTGCACCCTCATCTTTAAAAGGCCCTGAATGAGAGACAAGACTCAATTCTACCCTCTTAGTGCCCCTAGGCAGGAAAAGCAGTGCCCAGAAGAATAATAAGGGATTTCAGTTTGCATTAAAAAATTGCATAGGAACATGCTTATATGTATTTTGGGAAGCTTCAATAGCCATGACAAACCTCAGTCAAGACTATAAATTACTTACAAAGATAATTAAGTTGGTTTCCCCCTCCTGCTTTCAACCATCAGGATTATCTTTTCTTTCTGTGTTTCAAATCATCAGTACATTCAATGGAAAAGTTAAAAAACTATTTAAAAGATACCTTAATATCCAAAGTCATTCTGGGTGACAGCTCTGGAGGGAACAATATGGAAAACTGCTCTCTGCCAGTGAGACCCAAGGTACTAGGGTTTTCCCCAGGAAGAAACTGAAGTGGAGCAATGCCAATTCCAATCAACTGACTTCTGTGCACCTTCTCATAGCTTTCAGCCAGGACAGCTTTAACACCCTAAAAAATGCAAGTGATGTTGCAGTTCAGTGCAGTAGTCAGAGTGAAATGCAATAAGTCTCCAATACCTATGTCCAAATTCAAACTGAAGAGAAAAGGGAGCACTGTCTAAATCCTGTCATCTTTTAGCCTTACAGCTACATGAAAGCAATTAAGCCAGAGCAGACTTCTACAGCATGAACTAGTGACCATGCTGTAGCTACCAGGCAGAAAATCCCAGATGAAATGTAGTTGCTTCCATAACTCCACATGAGTAAGTGGCTGACTCTGCATATATGTAAAGGATTCGTTTAAATTAGACTCCAATAGCTACATATTTAATATCCCATGGAGATAAAAAGGTCAGCACCAGATAAATGTCTAATTTATCTCAAAGTCTGCACTTTAAGAGAATGAGTTACATAATTGGGAAACTCAGATTTATCCTGATAAGTTATTCTCTCTATGAAGATTCTAGCAAAGGAATTGTGAGTCCTTAAAACCAAAATGTGGTGGTATATTCAAGATGGAGGTCAGTTTCAAAACACATTCACACCCCAAATTAAACCACTTTTTTTTTAGATTTATCCATATAAGAAAAAAAACCCAGCAACAAACCCAACCACCCAAAGCACCCCCAAACCAAACAAACCAGCAGTACCAGTAAAAAAGGCCCTTTTGCAGCCCAGTCTCTTGAGCTCCCCAGTCCATACTTCTTTCCTGCTAGGATAATGACAGGGATGCCTTCTTTCTGGTACAATTCTGCTGCTTCAAACACATCTAGCTGTGGAACAAAGTGAAATTGCTCAGGTGAGTTTTGAATCTGCATCCCAACTTCACAGTTGCTCTGCAAACAAGTGATCTTTTTACCGTTTGTCCTGATGGGAAGTGGATTGTTTTAGGAGCTGGTTTTCCTATGAACTTATTCAGAAGCTTGATATTTGCAAAAGTACCTCTTGTCATCACAGCATCATTACCTCTTCGAGCTCCATAAGAGTTGAACTCACGAGGTGTGAGTCTAGAATAAAAAGAGTATTAAAAGGGAAATCAATTAAAAGTGATCTGGCTTAAAATGTTACTATCATTCTTATCATTATTGTAACATCTCTAAGCTTTCAGTGCAAGATGTAAAAAACTGTTTATCCAAATGTAATTATTACAGGTATGGACATGAACAAAGTGTAGAAATCATTGCTAGAAGGAAAGCTGCAATTTTAAATTAATTTTCTATGACTTCACTATGAAGTGTTATGAGCAGTGTGGTACTTACAGAAGAATTATGGGGAGACTGTTCTAGGAAAGAAGCCTGTTCACTAATCCTCTTACCTCTACCAGCACATTTATTAACAAGCACTGTACCAACAGGAGAGTTTTACTCATAAATCCAACCATCATCCTGGGATTAAAGGCCCATTCTTTATCTTTCTCATAACTGCTTGTTCAGACAGACAAAAATTAAAAGAATCCACACCACAGGCTATTATTTTGCAACCTTTCACTGTCACATCTTGCAATAAAATGCAACAATATAATTCCCCAAATATTCAGCAGGGGTGTGACACTGAATAACTCAGCACCACACTGCATTCTGTGTCTCTTCAGAACATCAGCAGAGGTGAGAGGCACCCACTCCTGCTGCAGGAGTATGTTACAGGACCAACCACATTCATTTATAAGAACTTTAGGCTTCATTTTGTTAACTGTGTTTCTAGAGCTTGATTTGTTGTGCTCTGACTGTTCTGGAGGCGAGTGACAGCGATTAACCTCACATTAAGATCAGTCACCCAATGATTTTTGCTTTGGCATGCCCTTGATAGCAGATGTTACTGTAATGTCAGCCATGAGAGTGAGTTCTTGATGAGTATCCCATCTGTGGTAGCCTTAGAGACTGCAAGGAGGGTGACTAGAGGGATAGGAAGGCAGGTGATTAACATCAGGAACAGTTACTATTTTGCTTATCCATCTACAATCCCCACTTGCTGCAGACAGGCAGTTACAAAGGCAAGCAACAGTGCTGATCAATTGTTTGGCACAAGAAGTAGTGCTCTGACAGAACTAAAGCTGTTCACTGGGAGAAGTCCTTACCCTTTGCTGGTCAGGTACTTAGCAGCAGCACTACTCCTTGCAATGCTTCCAGCAGGGGAGATGTGATCTGTAGTCACAGAGTCTCCCAAATACAGCAAGACGTGGGCATTTTCAATTGGTTGTGGTGAAACTGGTTCTTTGGCCTAAAAGGGAAGGGGCAGGGGGAGGAACAACAGCAATAAAAAAAAAATGGAACATTTTTCTTCCAAGATCCTTAGAGACACAAAACATATCTGCAATATCTGAAGGCTGATGTACAGGCTCCACTCATTCCAGAGATAAAAGCAGTATTTAAGAGACTGAGAAGTATTAGTTATAATCAGATTTGTTACTTTAATATTAAGCTTTACTGGAATAGCTATCCCTTAAATGCAATGGATGCAGTCTGGTGGGCTGAGCCACGTACTTACAAGTTTATCAAAAAAGGAAGGACATCTGATATAAGTAGATTTTAAATCCCATGGAAATAACGTTGACTCAGGTGCTTCCAGCAAGTTCCATCTTTTGTTTCCTTTCTACAAATAATAAAATCAACAAGAGAAACTCTTTTACAATCTTTTTTACATTCTGAAACCAAAGACTTACTGGTGATTTTAACTTCTGTTACATACTACAAGTTACCTCACTGGAGATTAACTCAAGAATTACTATTTAATACAAGTATCCATCCTTTACAGTAATGGAAAGAACTGACAAAGCAACTATATTCAACTGGAAAATGTGATAAATAATGCATTTTAGTGTAGCTTTCAGTTAGGTAGACCAGAAGAACATTCTCACCTCCATTTTTTCTTTCAACTCCTTAAACATGGATGATATCACACACTCTTCCTCTACTGTGTGAAGTTCTTTTCGGGTGGGCCAAATATCTCGCAAGTAAATATTTTTGCCATTAAATCCAGTGCCTGGGGAAGATTTTAAACAACAGGGATTTTGAAGAAGGAAGTATCATGCTTTATTAGAAAATAAACAGCTATATATTCAGGTTTTCAGTAATAGTACCAGATATTCAAGAGATTTAATCAGTTAAATGGATGCTTTGCTTTAGCTATGAGCAACAGCAAACAGGACTGTGCTTCCCCCTCAAACACACTGTTCTGCAGGCTGAAATGCATGCCAATTAGATGCAGAAATGGGAGATGTCAGGCAATACTCACCCAAAGGCTCAGTTTCAAAGTCTATCCTCACAGTGCCTGCAATAGCATAAGCAACTACTAGTGGTGGAGAAGCAAGGTAGTTGGCACGGACACAGTCACACAGACGCCCTTCAAAGTTCTTGGTTCCAGACAACACTCCACAGGCAATGAGATCACCCTGAAAGGCAGATCCACATGTTTTCCTGGGACCTCGTGCTACTTCAACAGCTTGTGCTCTTTTTTTGTGTCCATTGTCTGATGTGCTTTTAGAATTCCACTTCAAATACTGATTCTAGCAATTTAAAAGCATTTTGCTCTCTCCCACTACTACCCTGCTCTCTTCTCCTTTTCCCTCTTCACCCCCTGATGTGTTCTCCAGTCATTTCAGAGAACTTCTCCTGCCTTTATCACTTGAGTTTTTCTTCTGCCTCACAGGATAAAAATGCTGCAGCTGTTTAAACACTGCTGGTTATAAAACAAAATCACTCAAGCACATAGGTCTTTAAAAAATTGATCTACATTTATAATACAAAACATGTACATTGCATGAGATCCTACATATTTACCTTACAATTTAGATCTGTGTGGTATAAATACTATTTATTAGGTGTATTTTACATAGCAATGACTTATCAGCCTTGCTCTGACATGCACATGTGCAAAAACCTCATGCAAAGTCCAAGCCAACAATAGTCTATTTTGCACAGGTTACTCCATTTCTTGATTAACTGGGTGAGAACTGTATTTTAGTACTGAACAAGCCTTAGAGTTTTACCTGTTTTATTGCATTCCTGATGGCTTCTGGCAATGGGGCAGTGTTGCCAACACAAGTTGAACACCCATAACCAACAACCTCAAACCTACATTGGAAAAATCACACACATTAAATGATTACAAGCTATTTATTAGCAAAACAGCTTTTCCTCTGATCAGCTATCACTAAGATGATTTTATCTTTGACAGTTAAGACTTGTTAGGAAGGTAGAAAGTAACATTTTTTTTAATCATTTCAGTGCAAATATCTCAAGATGCTGTTAGTTCCACAAGTGAAGGCAAAGCAAAGGCAGCAACATTCCTCACAAAGCATAGCTGGGCACTGTTACAGAACTATGAACATGATCTGTTAGTGTTACAGAGAAACCAAAACCACACTCCCAGATGACCAGCAGCCATATTTATCCACCTGTACCAAACCCTGTGGGCTGTTTGCCTAAAACAACAAGTGCAGCAGGAGGCTCAACTCACCCAAGCTTACTGAGGTATGGCAGCACTCCACTGGAACTGAGGTAATGTGTCACCATCCCACTGCCTGGTGATAAACTTGTCCTTATGTAGGGCTTAACCACCAAGCCAGCCTCAACTGCTTTTTTGGCCAGGAGTCCTGCCAAAACAAGAAACCCAACCCAAGAGACAGCTTATGGTTTATTTATCCCTTAGAACAACAGCCATATCATGCTACCTGAACTAAATTAAACACAAAAACACCAAACAGGGGCTCAGTAGACCTTAAGTTTGTTAAATCCTCAACTACCACCACCATTCACATTTTTGTTCCCATTCCTACAAAGTAGGTGCCCATTTTCTTTTATATAAAAAAATCTTTTCTATTTCTAGCTGTCAGTGCAAATACATTTCTTAGTCTTCTGATAGAGACTGTCTTAACCATAGAGAACCTTAAAAGAAGAAAACAAGACCTGACAGAGATTAGCAGCTCTGGGAAAACTGTGTGCAGCTTGTGAAGGTACAACACACACTCCCCAGTGAGTGACTAAAGCACTATGGATTGTTCAGCAATATGGATTTCCTTCCAAACTCTGAGGCTAACTATAGTTTGAGCTGCCATCATCCATATGGGAATCAAAGCTAAAACCCACCTCCCTCTGTCAACTGTGCATCCATCTGGAGAGAACCCTCAACTGTTGATATACTAGCAAATGGAAATATTTTGTATTTGCTACCATTAATGTTGCTTTAAGATATTTTTTGAGACTGCCATTATTAGAAATTAACTTTCATTATATAAACTTATATGTTCTGGAGGTTAAGGCTGAAAATTTCCAGTTTCAAACCTTTAGGTCAAGTGATGAGAGAGAAGTAGAAAGGCAAGAGTTAAGACATGTTGGCAGTCAGTGGGCAAACTTACCTGCAGCAAGCATGACAGATGGGTTACAGTTGTTTGTACAGCTGATCACTGCAGCAATGACAATGCAGCCATGAGATAGCTTATATTCATTTCCTTCATACTGAACAGGCACAATGTCATTCTGTTTCTCAGCTGCAATCTGGAACCCTTTAACACCAGACTGAATGACAAAAACACACGTCAGCAGCTTTGAAACAGAAATCAGCACATCACAGCAAGACCAAGTGAACCCCCAGTTTAAAATACCACTCAGCTGTCCCAGTAGGAACAACCTTTCAACTGATTTTAAAAGCAGCCCTCAGTTCATGCCTCTCTCTCAGCCTTCCTTCTTGGTAATCCTTGGACTCTGCAACAGGAACCAGTGCCAGTCAAAGCTTGGTCAATCCCACACTTATTTCTTTCCATATAATAAACAACAATCCTTTGAGTACCTGCCTAAATCTATAGACAATATTTGTTTCTGAATTAGCAGCATATGCAAGATGGTATTTGGAAGAGGATAAAACCAGAAAGAATTCTTACAATGTGTCCAAGTGTGTATGTTTCTATTACTGATGCCAGCCTTCAACTTTGAGAAACACTAAAAATGAAGATGTATTGCTAGATGAGCTGCGTTCTTGATACCTCTGCATAATCCACTCCAAAAATACCACCTTCAGAGTAAAAACATTACCTCTGTAGAATCAAGTTCAACTTCAAGCAAAAATAATTTGCTAAGAATCCAGAATATTGATAATCTGCAAATCTTGGACATTTTCCAGCATCTTAAGAATTTTATTTTCTTGTGGTAATTTGGTTTTGGAAATTAAGTAAAATACAGCTATTTGAGAAAGTGTTTCCCAAGCTTATGCTATTTAGTTTTTATAGCTGTTTATATAGTAATAAGGAGGGCATGCAAGGAATAGCTAACTTATTCACAGAAAAGACAAACCTTTTCATTTAAGCAGGCTTGGAAGTCAGTTTTCATGTTATTAACAGCCACTCTGTCTTGGGATCTCTTGGGACCACTGACATATGGGATTATAGAACTTAGATTAATTTGCACTACCTAAAAAAGAAAAGAAACAGGAAAAAAAAAAAAAAGCATTGTCAGTTCCAGCCCAGATATACACTGAGTAAACTCTTGACATATCCAGAACCTGTTTTATTTAAATACAAATGTTCTGAGACAGGAAAACTCTGGGCTTCCACTTTCAAGATCACCCACTGGAAAAGGCTATTCAACTTATTCAAGATATTTTAACATTATCCCTAACTTTTCTACCACCTGTAAGAGTTACCTGATCACTCAGGCCACAGGAATTCCATTAGCTGATACAAATGTTATTGTTCTGTCTTTCTTTCCCCAGCTCCCTCTGAATTTAGCAAACATGCTCTGCTTCTCAACATTGAGTTAATAAATGTAATGCTTACCAAAGCATTGAAAATTATAGCAGGAGACAGAACTAATTAATAACTATTGCTGATTTAACATGAGAATCAAATATACAGAAACATATAATTTCAAGCATACCTGGGAATACTCAGGTTCTCTGGAAGAACTCTCATAATTTCTAAATAACTTCACAGCTTTAAGATATGCTTCCATGACCTCAAGCTTGGCCTTGTCAAAACCTTAGGATATTTCAAACATGACAGAAGTCACATAAAAAAAACCAAAACAAAACAAAATAATTCTCAAGGCTGTTTTAAGCATTTCATCCAAAGTACTTTTTCTCAAATCACACCACTTCTGTATCACAACCTCCAGAAGTTATTCAGATCTATTCAGGAATGACACATTAATTCAACACTTTTAAGATTATTTTGTTGCTACAATTAGTTTAACTTTCCTTCTTATCAGAACAAAAGAAGCTGTTGTAACTCTAGCAGTTGTAATGAAATAAATGTGTAGAATTGTGCCTGAAGTTCATAAAGCTTCTCTCTACTAAGATTTACTTGTTTAATACAGCTTGTATGCTTAGCTGATGACAGTGTTATTAGCTACTGTCAGAAGAGGTTTCATTTGTCTGCTCACTGCAAAGCATATTTTCTATTAAATTTTAAAGCTTGTTTTTAAAAATGACATATTTCAGCTTTGGAAAGGCTTACTCATGTGCAGAAGCTTTTTTTGCTACCTGGTACCCTGTGGCTTTCTCTATTTGCAGTAGCTTGATAAGGATGTCCTTGTAGCTTAGTTTGAAATATCATAAAGAGATGTACCTCAAAGAAAAAAAATCATTGTGGAAAAAAAAAATAAATCAGAACTATTTGGTGATTTATGTTGCACAGTTTCTCTTATTTCTAGTAATTATTTTAGACTTTTTATTTTGCAGGGAATCTATAGGTGGTTAAGGGATTCATTTCCTTTTGAAAAGACTTGTATTCCATATACTATTCAAAAGAATTACCATTTTTCTTAGTACTTTTCAAGTTTACATATGCTTTCAAATCTAACAACTCTGAATGTTGAAAAAATAACAGGTCTAATACCTGATTTACTACTAATGAGTGAACCAGACTGGACACAGACCTCACATACAAGTCATCTACCCATGTGCCAGCCCTGTGCACACAAACTCCAGCCTCCCTTGAAAACACAGAGGCAAAATAGGCCATGAGATGACACCTGTGCCAGTAAAGCAGGTAAATAACCCAGATCCTAATGCCACATACCAAGAATCCCACAAAATCAGCCAACAGTGAGTATATAAGGTATCATTTTTGTGTTTGGTATTACTCAGTTGGGTATCCCATGAGAGAAGCCTGTACTGTACAGGATTTTAGACATTAAATCCATGTCAGGACTCTGCAGAAAGCTGCTACTCAAGATCTCTGGAGTTGTGAGCAAAGAGCCTATTGCCACATATGTGCCACACCACCACAATAAATGGCTGTGTCATTTCTCTGTACCTGTATGCTTTAAGTGCTTCAGTGTCACATTATCAACAGGGAAAAAGCTGAGGAAAGCACCATATTCAGGACACATGTTTGCTATTGTGGTTCGGTCGGCTACAGACAGCTGGGAAACTCCACTCCCAAAAAACTCCACGAATTTTCCAGCAACATCAGCTTGCCTAAGATGCTGGTTAAAAGAAAACACAATTAACATTTGTTATGTTAATTCTCAATCAGTGAGTCAGGAACATTTGAAATAAAAAGCCGAAAACTTAAGACCCATGTTTGCAAAAAAAAAAAACAAGCCCAAAAGGTTGTAAAACCAGATACAACTGTCTGGTTTTACAGAATCAGTTTTGTATCTGTACACTGAAAGAAGAAAGTCTTTTCTAAGCAATCAGCCCTTCAATGATTTGATGCCAGTTTATCATCACAGACAGGCCTCGTGTCTTGCAGGAGAGTCTTGGAATATAAAGGGTATCCAGAAATAGTTTCTGAGCTAAGCAGTAGCCTACAAGCTGTCAGCAAGAGAAAATGGACAACAGGGCTTCTCTCTCCTGTCACCAACACTGAACAGAGATTTTTGTTGGTGTTTTGGGTTGGGGTTTTTTTGGTAATATTTTAGTGAAAGAGGCTTGTAAATAAACCACTATTGAGGGAAAAAAAAACCAAAACAACAAACCCAGAACCATAAGCAACCCACCCACCACCACCACAAACAATATGGTCCTTTGGAGAACCATTAAATAAAACTGTTTAGACATTATTTGTATCTTTCTGCACCTTCATGATTAAAGGTGTACTAAAACATTCCAAGTGTTTCATTCAGCTCTCCTATGCCACTGGTAGAACTTGCATCAACCTTTGCTTTGTTTGCAAAGGCATCAAACTCTCACCTTTGTAATGCTCAGAACAATGTCTATGGATGTAGCCAGTGGGCTGGCTGCTCCTGTCAGTTCACACCCAACCACCTCTGGCAGAGTGAGAGTAACAGGCATCCCCAGCATCACTGCTTCTGTTTCAATCCCCCCAACACCTGGAAGAAGAACATCAGGTTGCTTTGCATCAGTTTAAGCAGCCAACACTTAATATGTTGAGGTCTTAAAATCTAATTAACCACTTCCTATTGAGCATAAAAGTTACAGCAAGAAGTGTACAAGTTCTCTGTTCAATATTTATATACATGAAAAGTAAAATCACACCAGACTACTTCTGAAGACTTCACAGTCAATGAGATAATAGCTCTGAAATTAACTTAGAAAAGATATCATGCAAATTTGACACTGCAGGTACAAACAGCATTTCTTTAATAGCAATTGTTTTTTGGCTATTTTCTCTTTATGATAAAAAAGAAAAAAGAAATGTTAGTTGAGATTACTTTTAGATTAGAAAATGAAGAATAATCCCAGACAGTCTGTTATGGCTGAGATAGAAATACCCAGTGGGAAGAGCAGATATCTCAGCATTCTTTAGTGTGCCTATCAAAGTGTGATCAAGTTTTCTTCTCATACTTACCCCAGCCCAAGATGCCCAAGCCATTCACCATGGTTGTATGGGAATCTGTGCCAACCACACTATCAGGATAGAGGAAATCTTTGACTTCAAAAACAACTCTTGACAAGTACTCCAAGTTCACTTGGTGTGCCATTCCAGTCTCAGGGGGAATTATGGAAATGTTCTTGAAAACCTTTGAACTCCACTGTAATTTTTCCAAAATGAGAGAAAAGTTACATTTTTCCAAAGGTATATTCAATTCTTGGAACACAAGTGAAGAGACAAAACTAACACACAACAGAACACTGCTGTTTATGGTAGTGGCTTTTGCTCATTTTTCAAACAGATGTGTGATCCCCTCTGGATTCTATACATTCTTAATCACCAACAAAACCATTCATTCAGTTCCTGTTGAAGCCTGAATCAATAATTTATATCTACCCTTCAAAAGCAGGGCTGCATAAATCATTTACCTTCCAGTTCACACAACTAATTTCAAGCACAGCTGAGACTAGTAGGCCACAGAACCTAACTTGTACTTAAAGCAGAATTTAGTTTAGCTTTTACACTCCTGGATGAGACTGAAGGTGCAAATTAGAAAAGCACCTTGCCTCATGCAAAATCAAGATGCTAGATCTGAAAAAAAAAGCTGACATGGAAACTTGTAACAAGATTCAGCCTGGCAGTTTTCTTTTTTAATAATGCACAATCTAATTTGCAACTTTCAGAAAAAAAACAAACCTCCAAGTCTGCCTGTATCAAGAGACTCACAGATCATTGGATTCCTAAACCATGTGAAACTAGTGGGTGAGGATCACACATCAATGCTGCAGATCCCTGGGTAGCAGCACAGAAGCTGATTTTCACCAACTTCAATTCAGAATTAGTCTATCAGCAGTCTCAACACTTCCAACTTCAATCACAAGTTCAGACTTGTAACAGAAGCATGGATAAATTAACCTTTTTTCCCCACATTTAGTGCCACCCAAGTCACTGAGCTCATTAAAAAGCATTAGAAAGACAATTCTTTATAAATACCTTTGTCCACTAAATTCACACTAACTAGAACCAAATCAAACAGCATAAACTTTTTGAAGCTAGAATCACAAAAAAGTATCTTCCCTTTGACACAGATTTAGAACTGCTGCCTAACAATTTCTAGTTTGACTCACACACCTTATTAGCCAATTTTCTGTTCCCATATTAAATTCAGATTTCAGAGTCTAACGTTTCCAAATTACTCATTTATCATCTAAACCCAAACACTGGTAGACAAATAAAGCTCTTAAAACAGCCAAAACACAACATGATGCAAAGCCACAGACATACCTTAAAAAACTGAAGCCTCTCTCTATTTCTGCCAAATTCCATCTCTTGGTTTTTCAATACTGTCTCAGGCCTAGGAAGATAAAATGCACAAGCACCCTAAGAATTTATTTCAAATGACAGAAGAACAAGTTATTTTTACTTGTTTGATGAAAGACTCTAAGTCTGCAGAACAATTTGAAGTGGTTTCTTAGAACAAAGCTAATTCCTTCCTTGCAGCAAGCTTTCTGTGAACAATGAAAAATAACTGATCTCATCTGTGCTGTGCTTGAGAACTTGTTTAGGTATAGATTGTCTAAAGCACTTGATCCTAAAAATACTCATTTAAGAGATCTAATCCAAGCATATAGACAGAATCTTTTTCCCCCCCAATAGTAATTACATAGGTTGCATACCTCAAAAATCAATAAAGAACCAAGATGTTCAGTAGTTCAAGTAAAACCACTTGTGCTCATATTAGCTCTTTATAGCAACTGAGTAGAACATCAGGGCAACTATCCTCTAGTTCTGTATTTTTTGCCCCCAAGCCACATTTTTTTCTTCATGAGGACTCATCAGTACAGTCTCATATAGTTAATCATCTCTAAGTGTTATAAAGATACTGATACTCAAAGGAGTAATCCACAATTTAAGACAAATAGCCTCTGCTTTGAGAAGGTGGCCAAGGAAGTGAACACACTTGCTTTGTACCAGGAAGGAAGACAAATCCTCAGTTTTCTAGAGGTATATTTTACATCATAACCCTTCTCTCTCTCTTCTCTGCAGTGTCAGAAGGTTGGCAGCTCTACTGCTTTGCAGGGCCCCAGGGGATAGTCATTATTCACACTACAGCTTAATAAATACCACTGCTGTTTTGCTGCCAGAAACATCAATATGATGAAGACATCACTAATTCTGCATTCTGGCACCTGCACTAAGCAGGAATATTTCCATGGCTATGAGATGATCAGCATCATAGCACTGTGGGGTACAGATTTGGCCAGCTTTTAAATTCTACACCTGTCCATCACAGGAGGACAGGGATCTGAACATTACCTGTAATTGTCAGGGGTGGAAATGTACACAATGATACAATATTTAAAATAAGGAAGATGTAGCTCCCCTGGGCTTTACATACAGACAGGATATTCACTGAATTTCAAGTCAATGACATAAGGACTGTGAGGTGCCACAGAAGCTGGGGAATGATTTATAGGCTAGTGCTTGGCTGTTCTTTGAGCCAGAGACCTTGGAAAAGTTAAAAAAGTTAGAAAAATTAAAATTCACTTTTAGAAATCAATTAGTGCTTCATTGATTTATTCACTGAAGTTTACTTAGTAACACAGAGGATTACTCCTATGCTTTGTTGTCCTTGTAAAGAAACAAGGTATTAAAACTTCATTTAAAAATCAGAGTCATGAGTCACACAGTTGACCATCTGCACTGTTGAGTAAAGCCCTTGTAAGGCAAAGAATTTCTTGTAGCAGAGGTGAATTACTCTGCATCAGACCTTCTTCTAGATGCTCAACCCTGTCTATTGCAGAGGATGTTTAGAAAACAACCATCCCATCTGTTAACCCGCCAGAGGCAGGTGAACACCCCAGAGGAGGGCAGAAACGAAGGAAGGTTCCATACTCAGGCACTGGCTGCAGATGGAAAGGACAGAGGAGGGGGGTGTTCTCAATCTGGGCTGAGAACTGCCCCGAGGGGCGGCCGGGATCGGCGGCTCCGCACGGCCCCTTGCAGCCGCTCTGAGCCCTGCAGGGCGCCTTCCGAGCCTGGCCCTTCAGCGGGGACAGCTTGCCTGCTGCCTTCTGACAGTCACCACCTCCAGGGTTGGGAGCGTTCTGGATTGCACTGCAACATCAAAAAGAAGAAAAGGTTACATATAAGGAATGTTGCTCCTTGGTTTTGTTTGGGTTTTTTATTTTTTTTGGCTGCCCAGGGGGGTTGTGGAGTCTCCATCTCTGGAGACACTCAAGACCCGCCTGGATCTGTTCCTGGGCGACTTGGTCTAGGTGATCCTGCTCAGGCAGGGGGGTTGCACTAGATGAACTTCTAGGTCCCTTCCAACCCCTAATATCTATGAATCTCTGAATATCTATGAACATTGCAAAGGCTAAACTCAGAGTTTTAAACTTCCAGGGTGTGGGCAGAGCCACTTGAATGCTTTGGGTTTAAAGCAGTGTTGATTATGTTCTGTTAAATCCACACAGGAGTAATTATAGAACTTTCCCAATTAAAGAAATGCAGTTTTAGAACCACAGAATGTCAGGGGTTGAGAGGGACCTCTGGAGATCATGGAGTCCAACCCCCTGCCAGAGCAGGGTCACCCGGGGCATGTCTCTCAGGAACAGATCCAGACAGGTCTGGAATGTCTCCAGAGAGGGAGACTCTCTGGGCAGCCTGAGCCAGGCTCTGTCACCCTCACAGGGAAGAAGTTCCCCCTCATGTTGAGCTGGAACTTGCCATGTTTCACCTGCTACCACTGCCTCTCATCCTATCCCAGGGCACCACTGACAAGAGTCTGGCTCCTTCTACTGGACACCCACCCTGCAGATATTTGTCAACATTCATAACATCCCTCTCAGGCTTCTCTTCTCCAGGCTACACAGAGCCCCAGAGCTCAGCCTTTCCCCATCAGAGAGATGTTCCAGTCACTTCATCATCCTTGTAGCTCTGCACTGGACTCTCCATTATTTCCCTGTCCCACTTGAACTGGGGAGCCCAGAACTGAGCACAATACTCCAGATGTGGTCTCACCAGTGCAGAGTAGAGGGAAGGAGAACCATCTTTGACCTGCTGGCCACACTCTATGCCCCCCCAGGAGACCATTGCCCCTCCTGGCCACAAGGACCCATTGCTGTCCCATGGAGAACTTATTGTCCACCAGGACACCAAGGTCCCTCACCAAAGAGCTGCTTTCCAGTGGGTCCACCCCTGATGGGTACTGGGGCATGGTGCTGTTCCTCCCCACGTATAGGACTCTGCACTTGCCCTTGTTGGACTTCATTAGGTTCCCCTTTGCCCAACTCTCCAGCCTGTGCAGATCTCTCTGGATGGCAGCACAGCCTCCAGTACATCAGCCACTCCTCCCAGTTTGGTGTCATCAGCAAACTGGCTGAGGGTGCCCTCTGGGCCTTCATCCAGGACACTGATGAAGATGTTGAGTAAGACTGGACCCAGACCTGACCCCTGGGGACACCACCAGCTGGACTCTGCACCACTGCTTTGTTATTTAATGAGGTTTTTTATACAGATCCTCAAAGCCTCAGATACATTTTATACACTAAGTTGGTCAGAGGTAAGACAGAAAAGGTCTGGGTTTTTTGAAGTCCATGTAGCACCCAGCTCTCTAGTTGTACAATGTTCAGTCTTCACATGAGGGCAAAACTAATGACTTTTTACCTCTTAATATTTACCAAATCATGGATTCCAAATTAAAGCCACTGCTGTCAAACAGCTACTTAAGTTACCCAGCTGCAGGATACTGAGTGTTCTCAGAGAATACCTTGTCTAAAACCCAACCTAGCCCAGGAGCCTCTCACCAGCAGGAGATGGAAGCTCTATAAAAGCAGCACAGACCACCCTGGGAAGGGTTTCTTATCATGGGCCAGCAGCTGCCCAGATCCTGCAGGCTTTCCAAAAGTGAGCTGCAGAAGTTGGATTTATCACTACAAAGCAGCACACAGAGATCTTTTGCCAACACTGGGTCTTTCTGATAATTTTAGGCTGGCCTAATTGCAATACAATCAGCTGTCCCTCCAGACACCAGAGAGATGAAAGAACTGGAACACCACACGTGCAACACTCCAAGTGAGCTGTAGCTTCTTGCTTTTTACTCCTAATACTAACCAAACTAAATCCTGGATGGGTTTGGAAGGTCAACAGGAATGGCTCATGTCCATTTGACCATAGCCTTTTTCCCCCCATGAACTCTTAAATTCCCAAAGGGCTTGAGCATTTTGCCCAATTCCACATGAGTCTGAAAGGCTTCATGATGCAGGGGTGGGGGAAAGAGGAGAGCTGCATTATTTGCTGTTTACTTCAGCCAACACTGAATAAAATGTGAGTTTATCCTCTTATGCAGTATCACATTTCTAACAAAAGGCAGCCTCAGGCTGTTTCCATCACATTACTGCCTGTCAGAAAATTAAAACCATCCTGTTAGTTCTTTAGTCCCAGTGCTTTTCCACACTCCTACTTCCCTCTCTGCAAATATCTGCAGCTGCCTTTACCCTGTTGTAAAATCCAGGCCCACAACAAAAAAATAAGATCAACATTAAGCTATGAACTGGAGTCTGCAAATACATGAAGTCCAGTGGAACTGCAACCTGTGCCTCTGGAGCTGTGACAAAGTCATGTTTGGGAAAAAAATAAGTAAATAATGCTTTGTTTAACATGAACAGTAAATGTAGAGCAAAGCAAACTCAGAAGCTCCATCTGACTCATTCTCTTAAGACATTATTTTCCAGAAACCATGACAGAGACAGTTACTTGAGGAATGTCCTGCCCAGAATTCAGGTTGTCAGCTTCATCCATAACCTCCCAACTATTCTTCCTCTCCTTCAAGAGTGTTATTTTACCTATTTTTATCCAGCTGGCTTCCTGATACCATCAGGTCTAGTTTCAGGGACCCAGACATGAGAAATGATTTGATGGGATAGTACAAAGCCCAGAGTGCAGCCATACTTGAGGATCAGACAGAAACAGCTCATCACTAAAATGAGATTCATTACCATTTGCTGAAATCAATCTGCAGAGAATGGTCAACAGTGAGCCCAGTTGGGCAGGCAGGATTGACTTTCACAGGATCTCCTCCAGCATTTCTCACAGCTTCCCTCATGGCAGCAAAGTCCACCATTGCTGGAATTCCACTAACCAATGGAAAAACACAACAGTATAACAACAGTAACTCATTAACATACAACCTTAAGTCTAGGTCTACCCAAGCTCTGGTTCAAATAAACTCCTGAATTCTAGAGAGCTTGAAACCTTTTAGAAGTGAATGGAGTGTCACTCACAAGCAGCAATGACATGTTTGAAGAGAACATTCCAAACAAGAACAAAAGGACATCTCAAAGATTAGAACTACATTTCTTTTTGCCTTGCTATGAAGTATGATGGCCCTTGACTACAGTACTAATTCTAGATATTTATTACCTGTACAACAGAACCTGGCTATGCAAACAATGCTCACACTACATATTTTCACACCTTCACATGGATTATTATTATTATTCTCCTTACAGTCATCCATTTCTCACTGCATTTTACAAAAATACTCTTGTTGCTCTAAGAGATAAATGTACCTAAGGATAAAACAGAGTTTAATATTTAAACAATGCAGTATTATGTACCTTCCTCACTTTGCTTGCCAAGCAGAAGATGCCTCATTTTTATTAATATCACAAATCCTTTGTTAAATTCTCACTTACTGAAAAATATACAGCTAATGAGTCAGCAGAACAGCTTCAAATTAACATCTGCAAATTGCTAAAGGACTGCCCTTTTAGCTAGGCCACACTCAAATGACTCAAGTTAATATCCTAAGAGATTTCTTTTTAAATACACATATTATTCACTAATTCAATTGGATTTCATACACTTGTGGGGTAAGCAATGGCTGCCAGTTATCTCAAGCAAGAATTGTCTGTATTTAATTGAACCATGACCCCTATGGCTGCAGCCAGAACATCACCACTTCCATCTTTGTCATGGCTCTCATTCTGAGAGGTGTTTGCTCCTCGTAGGCCAACAGCTTCAGCATCACCAACCTACACCCAAACCAGGGTACCCTATGGAACAACTCTTGTAAGAAGCTGACATCAAGAGAGAAACTTCAGCACCCAAAGGCTGGGTGCTGTTTGTTTCCAAGGGAAGGAATTCTACAGACAACTCTGAGTTTACAGCCTACTCCAGTTGCCTTAGCACACACACACTTACGTAAAGTCTTGAAGAACAACTCTGGCAGGACAGAAGGGCACTTCAACATGATTCTGGTTTCTTTTCCAGTCCAAGATGTTCATAGCATCTGTTTCCTTCACCAGGCAGCCATCGCAGTTGCGGATGCTGGATTCAAACAACACTCGGATGGAATAAGGCAGAGTTTCTGGGGAAAGCAGAGGAACAGACTTCAGCAGCACAGCCCCTCCAGCTGTAGTTGAGCACAGCACACACTTTCCTATTTCTCAAGGGCTCAGCTTGGCTGGGGACTGAAGGGAGGAGAGCTGCAGAAGCCTGCTTTTCCAGATGCCTGCTTTTCCAGGTGCCTTTGGGTTGGAGCTTCAGGACACAATATGGAACAGGGAGTTGCATGATGGGAACACTGCAGAACATCATCAGACAGATTGGATGGAAGGTACCAATGGCTTGGCCATCCCATGTTAAGACAGTGACATTAAGAGGGTATGCTGTGCTGTGCTGTGCTGGCTGGAGACAGACAGGAGAAATCTAAAGCTGGGACTACTGATCACAGCAGGTGAAAAGCAAAACCAATTAGAATACTCAAAAATATTTTTAACTGCAATTTTCACCATTTTATGACTTGAGATATCAAGACAAAAGCATCCAGTGCCAGAAGATTTCTTTTTAATAAAGAGTCATGTAAAGACCAGAAGCTATTTGCAACGTGTCCTAAAAATAAACACATTTCACAAAGAATGACATTTAACTGCACAGAACTTAAGTTTGTTACTGATCTGTATTGAAGTATTGACTACAAGCAGCCTTCTGGCACACAAGAAAAAAAAAAACCAACTTTAGGGAACTGGAAATGAGAAGGAAATAAGTGGGAGGGAGAAAAAAGCAGCAGATATAACTATTCACTGCAAACAAAACAGAACACATCAGGATTCATTCACATTTCTCCCCCAAATGTAATTATTTTCAGCATCAACCAAGCAAAGGACTTTGAGAACAGTGAGAAATAAAAAAGAAAGTTAGTTGGAAGAAAGAGATGAAACAAGTTCAGGCTTCAACAAAACCAGTTAGATTTGGGGGTCTCAACCTAATCCCAAGGTTTCTCCACAAACTTTATTTGCTGACTCCCCTCTCAGTGTGTGTCCAATTACCAGAAGAAAATGTTTTGGCTTTTTTTTTTTCTTTCTTGAATTGTAAGGATGCACTAAAGTTTATTTGCAAAGATAAATCCTGATGCCCGAAGGGCTGCTTAGCAGCCATCAGCTATAGAGTACCAACTAATTCTCTCTGGCCAGCTCTCATCTGCAATCCTGGGTGTAGTTTTGGGCCACCCAGGATATGGGAGAACTCCAGAAATGAGACTGCACCCAGAGAAAGGACCTCAGATGGCTATGGGGCTGCTGGACCTGGCACAGGAGCAGCTGGGAGAGCTGGGTTTGCCCACCTGAGATGACAAAGCTACATGAGCTAACTCAGATCCTCCACAGCCTGCAGAGAAGGGTCCTGACTTCCTAGAGGTGACAGAAAGGGATTAAAGAAAAAGGCCCAAGGTGCAGAGACAGCCACTGACTGAGTGCAAGGGAAAAGGTTCTCAGGGAGAGTGGTTAAACAGAGGATGAAGGGGAAGGAATCTCCATCCCCACAGATTTGCAGAGCTCAGTTGAGAAAGGCTTTGCAAGTTAGTTCTAGTCCCAGCAAAAGACTTAACTAATCTCCACATGCCCCCTCTGCCCTAAATCATTCTCAGCTCTATTAACCATTTTCCCCTTAATTGAACACTACTTTAAATACTAGAAAATCAGATTCTCCCTATGAAACCAGTAAAGAAATCCATTGTGGATTTGCTATCAGTGCTATCCCATGCTGTGCCTACACTGTATTTACTATCTAGTTCATACACAGTTAATATGAGGCACCCAACTTCTTCTCAGAGGTTTCTACTGTAAGCCAAAACCACTTAGTCTAGACTGTTTAAACCCCTGCTACAAATATGTTTTGATTATTTGCAAGAGTAAAGCAGCTGATCTATAGCTCTCTCCATCCCCTCCTCCATCACATGGCACAGCTGCTTTGTTTTTGAAAAGCACCCAGACACAAATAAAGGCTTCTTGGCACATGCTGCTCTGTGTTTTGTTACATGCTAATGACACTCCAAGATTAAGCAATTGTATGAGCACCACAAAACCTCATTTTCCTGCAGCAGTTGCAGTAGGAACTATGTTTTAGTGAGCACCCAGTTAACTGCTAGATGAAGATGCTGGAAGGTGAAACTTGAACTAGAAGCAGTAGAAAATGACAGTAAGAACTACTTTGATTTTTAAAGCACTACACAGGAGTTCTTTGTCACTTTATTTATTCCAAAAGAGAAGCTGTTCTGATTTGGAGCACTGCTGAATACTCCAGCAACACCTGCACTTTCTCTCTTACTGAAAAATAAAAGCAAGCTCCCTGGAGTATCACCCTCTACCTAATTCATTCAGCAGCACCAGACTGGAAAATGCTTGGAAAGCTTTCCAATATCCCTATTATGAATACACACACACACACACACACACACACACACACACACACACTTGCTTCTCACACCTGACAGCAGTCAGCACTGCATGT
>JAOEGS010002262.1:47958-59345 GCA_025447755.1 Corythornis vintsioides
ACACACACACACACACACACACACACACACACACACACACTTGCTTCTCACACCTGACAGCAGTCAGCACTGCATGTTTCCTGCTGGCACCAACCTAATTACAAACTAAAAAGTGTCATTACCATACTTGGCTCCTCCAAGCTTTGAGACATTGTAGAACTTCTTCTGGGGATGGTTTCCTAATGCTTCAATTACAGGCTGGTAAGGGCTTCCTGGGGAAAGAAAAAAACCAAAATAAAACACAAAAAAAACCAAAGAGTCAGACAGTTACAGCCATGGCAGAAGGGGAGGCTTGAGCACTGATGTAGAACTGACAAGAACAGCTTTTCTGGTTCTGATTTTACCAAAAATCACATTCCTCTAGGACTGCAAGTAAATCATAATATGGAATGGTTTCTAAATGGCTTGAGACACCTAATGACGTAGATGTGTGACTAAGATGAATCTTAAATTATCTGTAACTAGGTATATACAGGTCATGCAAATAATCAGCACAGTCACTCATCTGAATACATTTGACCTTTATTGTCTCAGTTTACCACCTATAAAGCAGAATAAATGCACCTCACCAACTGAGATAAGAAGGTTTTAATACAGCAGAAAACATAAAGCATTAAGTGCCAGGGTTCTGACAAGCAAACAAGAGACAAAAATAAGCCTCATAAAAGCTGTTAGATAGAGAGAATTTTTTTTTAAGAAGATAAAAATGTTTTCATTCACCTGCTAGCAAACTAAAAGGATGGTGCCAATGATATAAGGCCTCAGGCATAAAGAATTTGATATCATAAAAGCTTAAGGAAATAATCTAGATTAGAAACCCTGGGGGAAATGGTGTTAGTTCTGACATCACTGAGCTGCTCCTGCGAGCACAAATACCAAACGTTGTATCTGCAGCAGAACACTTACCCTTTGTTTGCCGTCTGCTTTGATCTGAACACACTACAGTTCCCCTGCCATGGCAAGGCACACTCTGCCTCCTCAGCAGCTAACAAACACTGCGTCACTCACACATCCAAACGATCACCGTGACCTCCTCCCCAAATTAAACCGAGCACCGTCCGGGCCCCAGCCCCAGGCGCGTTTACGGGCACCACAGCGGAGGGGACCCAACGACGGGGAAAAATGGTCGTCAGGAATAACGGGAGGGCCCGGCAGCTCCGGCTCGTAGCCGCCGACGAGCGGGCGGGCCCCGAAAACAGCCCCAGCGCGGCCGAGAACAAAGCGCCTCCCGCGGCAGGAGCGGCCGCCGCCGGGGGCGGTAACGGGCCCGGCGGGGGGCAGCGGGTGCCCCAGAGCCGAGGATGTGGGCATCGCTCCCTCCCCGCGGCGCCGCACCCGCATAAACGGCCGCCAGCAGTCGCGCAACGCCGGCGGGATGGAAGGGACGGCGGGACGGGGCCGTGCCCTCCGCCTCACACCGCCGGGGACCCCGTTCGGGCCGGGCCGGTTTCGCTCCGCCGCCGGCCGGCGCGGAGACGACGAGACGCCGACCCAGGCCGGGAGGGTCCCGCCGGGTGGGACGGCGGCGACTCCCCCCCGGAACCGGTGGCGGCCCCGCGGGCGGCGGAGGGCCCGTTCGCACTGACCTGGCCTGACAGGGTCCATCGCTGGCGACCATATTAGCTCCGCGGGGAGGGGAGCGGGGGGCCGGCAGGGGGGAGCGGGCCCGGGCGGGGCTGCCCCAGCTCTCGCGAGACTGCGCACCCCGCCCCCTCACAGAGCTCTCGCGAGAGACGCCGCGGCCCCGCCCGCACCCTCCTCGAGCTCGCGAGACTCGCCGCGCGGCGGCGGTGGCGGCAAGCGCGCGCGCTATCGCGAGCTCCGAAGTGAGGGCGGAAGCAGCCGCGTGAGGGCCCGGCCGCTGTCGCGATACTCGCGAGCCCCAGGGCGCGTAGGCGGCGGGGGAGGAGCCGCTGTCTCCGCCCCCCTCCACTCCCCCGCCCTCGGGCCAAGCGCTGCGAGGCGGGGCCGCGGGGCCGGCGCGACCTCACTGAGGCGGCTGCGGGGCGCGTGGCAAGGGCGGGACTGCGCCCGGGGCGGCTCCTCCCCCGCATAACGGGCCCGCGGGCAGCGGCCGCCGAAGGGGCTGCCCCTTGGCCGCCCGCGCTGGCGCCTGGGGGGCCGAGGCGCCGACCGCAGGCCCTGGGCGCGTAGGGGCCCAGGGAGGCGCGGGTGAGGCTCTAAGTCATAGATAATATCTAGGGTCTACCCACTGGTGCAGCCAGAGCTCATCTCCAGGCTCAGGCAGCAAGGGTTACCCAAAAGATGTCTTTGGCTCAGCCTCAGATTGATCCATTTTCATTTTACCCGCATTTGTTTTGACCTAAACTGCCACTGCCTCCCTGAACTGTGGCAGAATGACACCCTGACTGCAGAACTTACACTCCAAACTGTGTGAGCAGCCATAACTGGAATCTTTTTTTCCCATTCTAGGTTGCCGTGATGCCTGCTGAATCTTTGAGGGGCTGCAGAACTGGGTTAGTGGGATTAGTCCACAGGGTGCCAGTGACACCTGGGTATCCTCCACTGTTGGCTGAAGGCTGAATTTAGTGAGTCAGATATGTCCAGGGAAAGACATTTTAGAGAGTGTGGAGTATTTCTTGTTCAGATGCTAAATCCTTTATCCCAAATGTTGAGGTTTTTGTCCCTTTCTCACATATCAGACAGATTTTTGGAAAGCTAATCCTATATATATTTGTTTTTAACACAAAGTTGGCTATTTATATTAATTTATACTATTTTTTTTCTTGCTTTTTGGCTGCACCACTGTTCTTCATACTGGGGTTTGGGGTTTGTTTTGTGCATGTGATTGAGAATAATGGAGAATACTGTGAAAAGCAATCACTCCATAGAGAGAATTCCCATGTTGCTGTTCACAGTATTTCAGCCTTCAACCAGAGAAAGCAATTTTGTTGTGGAAAAAGCTGAGCTAGGTAATGTTCTCAGGTCTGTGTTCCACAGCAGCATCATAGGAGAGACCAAGAGAGAAGCCAATGTAATGCCAGACTCCTCTCTGGTTATGCCTTTCTTCTGTCTGCCCCTTTTTTTTTCTATAGAGATGGATGAAACAATTACCAGGAGCAATCAGACAGCACCCACTCCACACATTCCTCAACAGGACAAGCAGATTGCTCCAACAGTTTAAAGTCCAGACCTTTGAATCCAATAGTTTCTAACCCTGGCTCTGCCCAGACTTCCATATAACTGTTGTATGCAGAGCTCAAATGCATTTATTCCCAACACTGGCTGAGTGAGCTTGTGACACTAAAGACACTGCAAGTCACCTGCCCATGCCAGGGCTCCAGTGAGAAAGAACACTCCCTTGATTACTTATCTCCTGGGCTATTAATTGCCTCCCTCTGATGTTTATTACTTGATTCACTGATAGCAATTCAAGTTGCTGTGATAAAATCCTAGTGCTCAGGAAGTCAAGAAGTTTGTTTTCATCTCTTCCAAGACCTGCCATTTAGAAAGATGTGCTCAACTCTAAAACCCCCCTAAAAGTCCCTCCCAAGCATTCAGCAGACTTTGAGTAAATCAGATTATAATGCTGGCTTGTAAACATCTAGAGATAGCACATGAATGGTCTAAAGTTCAGGTTGGGTGTAAGGAGAGGGTCAAGTATCATGGAAGCTGCTTTTCCAAACTTATTTCTGGGGCTCAGTAACTTTGACTTCTCCAGATGAAGAAAAGAGGAGTTTATGATTTTCACTTGTGAGGGAAGTGTGGGATCCTGCAGAAAGTCTGTTTGGGAGAACAACTTTGCTAAGACTATTAATACCAAAAGGGAAATTGAGTAGAGTAAACATGGCTTAGCTCCAGATAGAGCATTACAATAAATCAACAGCATGGTGACCTTTTACTCTCCTGAACACAGGCACCTATTTGCAGGTTGCCCTGCGACTGATCCTCCTGTATCATTAGGGAGCTCAAAAACTTGCCTTTTCTAGTGACTCCTGAGAGCCTGAGTGAATTCAGCCTTTTCCCAGAGCTGTCAGAAGGCCTGGTTTGTGCTGATGGCAGATTAACTGGAACCTGAGTTGTGAGCACGAGGTCTTCATTTCAGGAAGTGCAACAAGCAACTGGGGAACCTCAAGCTCCACTGTCCAGCACTCATGGCAGTCTGGGAAATATCAGACTTAACAGCCACAGAGGTGACATCTGTTTTGGTTCAGGTTGTGGTTGTTACTGACAGGCTTGTTTTAAATGGATGGCATCTGTTGCCTTCTTTCCTAATCACTGCTGGAAACAGAGGGAGGCACAGTTCAGTTTTCTTACCTCAGGACTTTTTGTAAGGCCAGGCACTGCTGGCCGAGCTTTCACCCCTGAGCCTCTGGGAACAAGTGTTTCCCTCTCAGGAAGGTAGAGCTCACCTGCCATCTGCTCCTGCTCTGGAGAGCCCAATTGCTTGCTCCTCTCATTCACTGGGGGAATGCTTCCTTTGGTGAGAACCACTACGTGCATGTCTCACATCTGGAGGGAAGGCAGTGAGGAGGGCTCAGTGCTGGGCACCACTGCTAAGCAGCTGCAGAGAGCCCAGAGCTCCATCCCTTCAGAGGAGGAACACGTTCCATACATCCCCAGAAAGGAATTTAGGGGGTTTAGTGAGACAGAATGGTCATAAAGTTACACCCTTCAGCACAGGCACAGCAATTCCCTAGTGGGGAGGGGTAGATGGTATTTTAACTCTTTTTAACTGCTGATTGCTATTAAATGCTTCTAATGTGATGGCAGCTTATCCACACCTGGCAGTCTGCAGTCATCCATGGAAATCTCCACAGCAGGACAAGCCACTTAATTGCATTTTATTTTCTGGTGAGTTGGGACCTGGCTCACAGCAAGTTGTGTTTGCATCTCTGTCTCAGTGTTTCATGACCCAAAGGCCCCTTATGTGACACCTCTGAGTCCTAGAACTGAACCCTCCCCTCGCAGCTATTGTAGCTTGCAGGAGGCTGGATCGAGTGGCTCCTGCAGGTGGCATCTGCACCCTATGGATGAAGTGAAATCTGGGCTAGAGCCGAGCAGGGTCTCATTGGATGCAGTGGAGAGCAATCAGAGGAGCTTAGACGAGCTCGGAATCTACTCCTGTCACTGCAGTTCGGCTTCCCACCGGGATCACCCATCAGCAGCTCTTTAGCAGAAGAGGAGCTGCTCTGCTCCTGCTCTCCTGGCTTCTTCAGCACAGACACTCTCAACTGCTTTATTTTAAATGTACACACTCTTGCTCACTTCCAAATGCAGTTAGAGGCCAGAGACTGTGAGCCCCCCTTCACCTCCTGCATTGCTACCAGAGGTTTCTGCACCCCACCAGCCACAGCAGAGGCAGAACAATTCATTGTTGCTGCTGGTTGTACAATCCTCACCATCTCCACGAGGAAACACTTGTCCTGCTGCCTTTGCTGAGCAACCCCAAGGCAGATGAGGAGCCAGTTGGCTACAGTAGAGCTCACCCTGTAAGAGTGCAGGAAGAACCAGTTAGAGATAAACACTCCCAGTGCCCAAGCCCAGTGTAGAGGGGAGAGCAGAGCAAGAGGAGCTTGGTATCTCCTCTACTCACAGCCTCACTTCCATTTGCTTGCTGGTAACCCCAGCTATTTTGTGCTGCAGGTTGATGCTGGGAAGCACAGAGGGGATGCAGGGATGGAGACTGCCAGGCCTGAAGCATCACACGAGAAGGAGGAGGAAGAGCAAGTCTCTGAGCTGAGCTGAGCAGGATGGTGCATCTCCCAGAAGAAGGACAGCAACAGCAGGAAGAGACGTTTGCTGGAAGCATGTGTAAAGCCAGTTGGAGAACAGCTGTGCTGAGTCTAATCCAACTGGACTGAAGAGCCTTCAGAAGAGCCAGAAAGCCCTTTGATACCTGCTGCCCAGGCAATAAAACGTTCATCTCAGTTGAAAGTCTTTGTTTTCTTCCTAGCAGTATTTTTCTATTTAGAAGCAAGACTCTGCTGCCTCCAATCCAATACAGAGAGCCACTGTAGCATGGCCTGTGCACGTGTAGCAGAGCCTGCTCCTGATGCATCCCAGAGGTGACAGATGGCTGGGGAAGCCCAGAGTACCAGTGACCACCACACTGTGGCACAGCCTTCTGCTACAGCCCCACTGCCCTGTGTGCAGAGACCCCTCGACAGGGGCAGCTTTGCTGGGGAGGGATGTTGTGGCTCTGGGGATTTTTACAAACGTGGGAAAATCTAAGAGAGCTACCAGGGTAAGCTTGAAAAGGTTTCAAGGGCAGATGTGAGATTCTCAAAAGCATATGAGATGATAAATCACTAGAGGAAAGGCTGTGAAGGGCTACAAGATCATTTCTAAACCATCCTAGAGAAGTTAGTAGTCAGTCTCCCTCTGGGAGGTCACAGGCTGCCACGATATTGTCTCCTTGGATAACAGATTAAACCTTATTAATAGAGGCTACCAGCTGTACTTCCAGCCCTGCTCTGTAAGCACAGCTACTCCAACGGGGTGTGTGTCCTCTAGCCTTGTTCTCAGACCTCACTGACAGCTCTGTGTTTTGTTGTGAGCAGAGCAGGCCTACCCTGTTGCTTAGGGTTCATGAGGGCTCAGGCAGTGCCTGCATTATCACCCAGGAATCCTCTGATGAGCTTGACAGAAATGAACCAGGTTTCCTGCCTCCCTGTTTTGTCCCATCCTTGAACCTTCTCCCTTCAAAACTTCCAGCTCAAAATAAGGTTTTTCTATTTGGTTTAATTTAATTTATGTCCCAAATTTTCTTCAAAAGATGAGGGAGTGACACAAAAGGATCCTCCACTTGCTGCATTATCAGCCAGCATTAAGTGTGAAATGAAAGGTGACTTGTGTTCTGTTTCAGAATTGCATATAGTTTAGTTTTCTTTCTCTCAGATCTTTTTGTCATTTCCAGGGATCAGGAGAATCTCCAGGCTGAGAAAAACCTCTTACCATAAGCAGGCATCTTCCATATCACCAGACTGGAGCTCACAGCACCATGTAAAACAAAAGAGGACCTTGGAAGTATCTTTCTTGAATACTGCCCAGTGCCAGAATTACTGAGATGCAAAAGCATCAGTAGAAATCATCAGTAGAAATCCCACCCTAACCTACTGAATTCTCCCGGTGAATGTTGCATTGCTGACAGGAGAGGTTTGGGGCCCGGCTGTTTTCTGTTTCATGTCAAAAAGCTCTGTGTTTCTGAAGACTGGCTGCCTGTTTCCCACCTCGTGCTGAAGCTGCGGTGCCTCTGGAGAGGGCGCTGGTGATGCCGCTCCCCGTGCGAGGGATGCGCTTCCATTACCCCGCGTGTGCTCTTCATGTTTTCCCGACCTCGGCGGCGATTTCCAACCTCAGCCTTTTACACACATCGCTTTCAGATTTTAAATAACCCCGCATCCTTCTCGCTTTTGTCTGTTTCTGCCTCCTCCTGCATTAATCGGCTCCATTATGCCATTATCTCGCTTGCCATCAGAATCTAAAGCTGAGGTGAATTACCCGTAGCTCGTTTCCATTCGACGTTGACTTTTTGAAGGAATCATTTGTCTTCATTATCCGCAGCTGCATCCCGAAGGATTTGGAAAAGGTACATGCAATATTTTCCTCCTAGGAGAGCTTGGGGTTTCTGCAGGGCTTCCCCCCTCCTCCTGCCTGCTCAGAAAAGCAAAGTTTCCGCTCCAGTGCTGGCGTGACGCTCTTTCTGTAGCGTCTCACAGATGGACTGACTCTCAGAGAGGCAGGAATCTTAAAACCCAGCAGATCCTAGTCCAAACCCCACTCTTTTCCCTGCTGCATTATGAATCAGTGGAGCCTGCTGTAGTTTCTTTCCCTCTGCAGTTTGCAGCGTACTCCATCTTTTTCATTTCCTCTGTAGCTCTGCCTACAGCTGGCAAACTAATCACTCCTTCAGCAGTGCACCTCAAAATATTTGTTTATGCTGAGTGAGTCTGCCTGGATTTTCTGTTTCCCATCATCTGCTGCTCATCTTAATCTGTATCAGTGTTTGATTCACAGCATCGAGCTCAAAGAACGATTATTTTATTAAAGGAAAGGGGGTGAAGCAGTAGAAGAAAACCATCATTTATCTAGCTGGGAAAATGAGTGTTCAGCATAATTTTAGCACGAAGGGAAGTGGAGATTTTTAGCAGTAGCACAGGTAAGACAGTCACAAGGTCCTTGTGTGGACTTCCATAAATGTACAATTCAGTTTCTTCCCAGTGCAGGGTCTACACGGGCACAGACCTCTGTTCCCACAGAATATTGAACATTGCAAACATCTGGCTCAGACTTAGACAGCTGTTGGAACGTAGGTACTTTCAGCTTCCCTCCTTTTGCTTTCAGTCAGTCCCTCCCATAGCCTTTGTTGCTGTGACCTAGATTGTGAGCAAATGCTTTCTGATGGCATTTCAAAGGAAACTAATCTTGCACTCAAACTGAATCATGCTAGATTCATCTGTGCTCCATACTCTGGGCATGCTTAAGTTTATTTCTGCCTCCATCCTTGAGCAGCAAATCCTTAATGACCTGTCCTTACACAAGAGACTCACCTGCAAGGCACAGCCTGTGGAAAAATGACTTACAGGCCTTTTCTTTCTCAAAAAGAAAAGCTGCTGCTGGCTACAGGGAGTAGAGATTTATAAATACACTTCAAAGTTTAAAAAAAATATTAATGTACAAAGAAAAACAATTAAATTGTTAATTAACAACAGCAAAAACGTGTCATGAGACTGCTAATGACACCCCAGTAATTACCCTACACTCTGGTTGCACTGTGCTAACCAAATTCCCTATCCAGTTGTGCTGCCTGAGTGGAGTAACCTACAGTCAATAATACACCATGTGGAGAGCAAGATACCAGTATTAGTGTTTTCCTTGGTGTGAGATGTTCTTCACAGCCTTTTGAGCTCTGGGATCAATAATGAGAAAGAGAGAAAGAAAAATGAAAGTAAGAAAGCCAGCTGCTCAAAAACCCCTTTTAAATTGATGCATGTACTGTTGCATTTCTGTATGAAAACTGTGACATTAAAATGACCCCTAGAGAATGATGTATTCATATCAGCATTGCTAAATGTGCTGCTTACATCCATCATACATGAGGCAACTTTGGCTCTGTTCATTTATTTCTCCAAACTATACTGCCCTTTCCTCCTGTTAAAGGTGCTGAAGCATCTGCTGTTGCAAACCATCAACCTGCCCTTGCACAGGGACAATGGACAATCCAACTGGCCTGTTCACTCATTATTAGTGTTGCTGTTCCAAAGGGACAGGCTGATTTAAACCTTGCTGCCACTGTCACAGCTACACAAGCACTTACTCCGTAAGAAGGACTACTCCAGAGAAAGTGCTGGATACATGGCCTTGAAACACGTGCTGTTGGACTCTCAGGTATGGAAGGGTTTGAGTTTGCATCCCTCTGATGCTTCCTCTCATAGACTGAGGGCATTGTCCATACATCAGTGAATTAACACAACTCTCTTTCCAGTCCTCTCTCAGGACATCACTGGGACTGTTCCTGCACAGACATTTCCCCCTCTACTCAAGTGGAGTGTTCCACACTGCCCAGTGAGGCTAAGACAGGGATGCAAATGGGAATGAAGTCGCCGTAGTAATTCCTGGCACTGAGGGCCGATGGGCTTCCTTCCAGGGACATCTGGTCATTAACCCTCACAGAATAAGGGCTCTTAGGTCCTTTCAGTCAGGACAATGGGCTGCATGCTAGAAATTGCTAACTTCATGCAGCAGAGCCTTAATCACACCTTTTGGGACTTTAAAAGCTGGTAGCTATTGATTGAGGCAAGGGTGGTGAAGTGAGGTCACAGCTGCCTTCATCTTTCATATGGGGTCCATGGAGACCACGCACAGCAGCGTGCAGAGTTCCCTATTGATTCCAGTGGCTTGGCAATTAAAAAGCCTTGTTTTCCTCCTTTCAGTCATTTACCCTTCCCCAGATGAAGCCAAGTGGCCTCAGCCAGCTATCATGGCTGCCCAGACCAAGCTGGATGCACTCAAATGTAACTCCAGATTAAAGCCGAGCGCAGCTTCATTTCACGCAAGCCAGGGTTGTCCTGAGATGCACCCCACCCCCACACCAGCTGTTTCCCAGGCTTGGATTGAGCCAAGAACCCAGTGAAGTGACAATGGTGTGGCTCTGGAGGAAGGCCTTGCTGTGGAGAGTGCTGAGAGAGGAGGCACTGAAGCAAAGCTACGTGAATGATTTCTTTTCTGTGCTGCTCTAATTCTCCCCCCGTCCCTCCAGCTCCTCACTGAAACACGAGAGATGACAACCTGCGTGTGGACCAGCTGAACCCCTGGGAGAAGAGGAGTGTGTCTTTCTGGCCCCAGCACTGTTGCCCCAGGCAGAGTCTGAAGCCTGGGAGGTCCTCAAACTGTGGGTGCACAGCACTTAGCACTGTGGGGCCTGGGGTGGTCGAGGGGCTCAGTCCTCCTGTGTACTCCACTCATACAAATGGAGAAGAACTGTGGCAAAGGCACGGCAGCTCTGGGGTTTAAAACACACACTAACTTGCCAGCAGGGAAATGTCTGTGTCTTTCCATCAACCACTTCATTGCTCAAATAAAAGAAAAGGCCATTTCATTTTCATAGCCACAGTTCTATAAAACAATAGTCCAAAGTACCCAGTTTATCGTGCACAGAGATGATGAGACAGCAGGAGAATGCATCCGAACTACAAAGATTTCCAGAAACAATAGAGGACTTAACATGTGTTATGGAGAAAACAACATTTCTGGTGTGGGCTTCATGCAGCCTGAATGCCTTCTGGCTGTTCTTACAACACTAAACATGAGAAGACAGTAGTTATTATACCAATATAAGACAAATTATGCCCTTAAAGTCATATAGACAAAGGGCACTGTTGCTATTTTTGTAGTCAGAAATGCATCTGGCACTCTGCAGATGAACCTTAAAAGAAATTCCTCCTGCCCACACCAGGAGTTTCCCTCAAGAGCCTTGCACCAGGATCTCCCAGTGCAGGTCTGTGTGTGCATGGACAACACAGACTCAGCAGCCTTTGAGCACCTAACCCCACTGCTTCCAAGTGAGCACCATCCAACATACTGACTGCAGGACTCAGGCCTTAGCTGGGTGGAGTGAAGGAGCTATCTAAGGCATCCTCAAATAGCAGGACACTCTTGCATCTACTGTCAAGGTATGGAAGTGTGTCCCACACAAACACCAGCACCTTCCATGGTAGTAAATCATGGCTGCAAACCCCCACCATCCACCTTCTTGTCATTTCCTACATTCCTGTGCCTTGTGCCTGGACTCACCCAGAAAGGCACGTCCTGACTGGCCAAGCAGGGGCAGAGAAAGAACCTCCAGGAGCTGCTCCCTCCACCAAAGGCAGGTTGTCTTGGTCTGATGGTTGGCACTGGCTCTGTGTGTAAAATTCTCTACCCTG
>JAOEGS010002262.1:59445-117354 GCA_025447755.1 Corythornis vintsioides
CCCTGATGTCTCACAACTGTGTGAAGCAGAGATCTCACTTTTTCTTTCCACGGATAAACATCCAAAGCCAGCTAGTTCCATCCCTCTTCTGTGCAGCAATACTGAACTCTGTACAGTGCAGGGACCCAGTGGACTCCACTAGGAGCACATGGCCAAACTACAGAGACTAAAGTTTACTTTAAAAAGCACCTTTACAGACATGTGAGTAACTGTGGCAGTCAAATCCTTGGGAGGCTCATAGGAACGAGCTAAAATTGCTGCCTGGATTGCAGGATAAGGGGATGATTATACAGCTCCCAGGGCTGGGTAACTGGGGGAGATGCCATTCCCAGCCAGTGAGCACCAGCATGTTTGCAGCTTCTCATGGTTTCCTTGAGACCAATCTCATCTGTTGATGAGCAGCTCCTGTGAGCTGTTCTCTTGACAGATGCACTTAGTGAGCTCCCATCAGATTCTTATGCTCTACTCACCACAAAGAGTGGCTGCCCCCAGCCAGCCTGATGGGCCCTTCCCTGCTCCTGCCTCCAGCCACCCAGCTGTGACGGCTGCTCTTTGTGAGGGGAGCTCTGCTGAATCAGCTCCAAAAACTCCTTTACCTCCTGTCTTGCTTATAGAGATGTGTCTTTTAAAATCTTAGCCCAACACCTTCTTCTTTGAGACAGAAACTTTTTTCTCCTCACCCAGCAATTTCCTTCTGTATTTGCTTTGTGTTAGCAGATGATAAAATCTGGCTAACGGGCACCCTAATTATTGCAGCATCCAAATGACAGGCTTCAGGCAAAAAGATAATTACTTATTCAAAAGTATTCATAAAATTAACATCTCCTGAATAAATTCAAGCTTAATTTAACAGGCCACTGCACTTATTACAAGCATTTAGCACAAGCATTTGTTTAAACTTAGTAGAGAGCAACTTACTCTTTCATAAGATATCAGGGTCAAAAGTAGATGTAACCATAATTTGCCCTAACAAGAGCCAATGTCAAACAGTTTAGGGAGCTATACAGCAATTTGTTCAAATGTATGCAAGTTAAAAAGCATACAAAGGAGCCCTTCCCAGGCTTTTAATTATGGCTCAGTATTCAAAGTCTTCCTTCAGTTCTGTTTCTCAGCCAAAAAAAAAAAAATAAATTAAAAAGGGTAGAAAAAATTAGAAGTTCCCCTTCTCTTGAAACAGTTTCAGGGCTTTATTCTGCTAAACTTCTATGGTTCCAGGTATCATACTTGAGATTTTAAAAACTTTATCTACAGTGCAGTGTGTGCCCTGCTGTCATACTTGTAAATACTGTCTGTGGTGAGAGGGGAAAGAGCTGATGGAGTTTTGTGCAGAAAATCTCATGTGCCACAGTGTCAATCCACAGGGTAAAATCAAAAAGCTCTGGGAAAATGACATTTCATAGCACTGCTCACCCTGCCTGCAGGAGTTGTGGTGTTCCCTTTGCTCACTACAACTGGGCCAGCTGTACATGTCTCATTGTATTTTAGCCTGCTTTCCCAGGACTGGGCTCATGCCATCTGTTTATCTTTCAGTCAGGGAGAAATGAAGAACTTCTGAACAGAACTGGTCACTTTCTAATAGACCATCAGTAAGAAACCAGTGAATTAATGAATTCTCCTATTATTTAAACAATAACAAGAAAGCTCTGTCCCTGAAAATTGATTTTTTGGAGCATTTTGACCATTCCCACGGCTGCCCTATGGCCTGGTTTGAAGATTCTCTTTGTTGCCTCAACAAAGCCAAAACCAGCAATATTTCTGTAGGACCTGTGCTAATGGAAAACATTAGAGATCCTAACTGTTTGGTCCTCATGTTCATCACAAAGTATTGATACCAAGCTCATTACAAGAATTAGGAAATAAATCACACTTGGGGGGAACATGATGCCAGTTGACTTCAGATGATTCCAATTTACTTCACTAAAATACTTTTGATTAAAACACACTGCTGGTGACGTGTCTGAAAAGGAACTTGGACTTCAAGCTCTGTAATAACTGCAATATGTTCTCAGTCTCTAGCCTTGCCACAGACTGCATCAGCTCAGTGTTAAAAACTCCTGCAAAAAGAGTTATTAGGTGCTTACTTCAGACACAGACTCTTCACTGCAGTCATTGCTGATGTCCTGGCACACCCTCCAGAGGATCATATGCAAATTAATATAATTATTTTGATTTTCCAGACTAGTTATGCATCACTTTGGCACAGTATCAGTTTTACATAAACTTCCACATATGGAAGATTTTAAAAATCTCCCAACTGCAGCAAGAGCAATGGAAAGAAATAGGGTCAGAAATCAGCAACCTCTTAATAACATCAGAATCTCAGTACTGACAGGGACAATAGATCAGTGCTCAAAACCTCTCTGAGTAACATTGATAACACTGCTTTCCATCAAGATGGTTTTAAATCACTGTTCTTTCTCCAGAGATGCTAAAAGAAACTTTCAGCTTGTGGGTGTATTTTCTGGGTTCATGGCAAAAGGCAGAGTAGAAGCTAAACACAAAAGGATAGCAATTTTACTCACAGAATCCCAAGTCCTTGGTCATCACAACTGCTGTGTGTTTCATGCTGTCTGCCTCAGCACAACCTGAGATGCCCCAAATTCCCTCTGCATTTAAAGAGGTGACAGGTCCCTTGGGCTCTTCGAAGGGGGTAAAACAGTCCTGCCATTTTTTTTGTGCATGTGGAACACCAAGGTGAGGAAATGGGAGTGAATGGGATGCAAGCACACAGAGGTATTTCCAAGGCAGATTAGCTGTCTGTCAGGCTGATAAAGGGATATTCAAGCTCACAGGGCTCTCAGGGAAGAGTCTTAGGCACTGGATATTGGAGGAGAGAGCACCTTTGCACCGACCCACTAGAGCTCTTCCTATCTGCAGTTTCTGTTCGATCACTTGATTTCCAATTGCACCTTTAGTTCCCAGCAGTGACAGCTACTTGGATGTGAGAACTTCAGGCCTTTGAAAATGTTCTGTGAACTCATCAGATCTATGATGACATCAGTCCACCAGCTCCATCCTGGGAAGATTAACATCGAGATCTACAGGGCTTTTAAGGAATCTAGTTCAGTCGGTCACCTAGACTGTCACCTCCTTTCTGCAGGCAACTGAACTGCCTCTCAGTGAGAGGTAATGGGAGACAGCAGTTTCCAGGAGAAGGCTCTGGAATTGTCTGCTGCAGAAACTGGTACAAGCCTGTCAGATGGCTCTTTGTTTTGAGAAAATGACAAAAAAACCCAAGTGCCTGCCACGGATCGTGTCAGTGGGGCATCACTGGCAGGCCCTCAGATGGAAACAGTGAGACATACAAGACAAAATCCCCAGTTTCAGAGCTTCACTCTGATTTAGCAGAGTGTAGCAAGAGTAAAGTAAGAGGGAATTACAATTACAAGAATACTTCTTTTTTTTTTTTTTTTTTTTCTGGCCTAATGTTCTGGGAGGGGATGTGGGGAATTTTGAAAATGAAGAAATTAGCAGAGAGCACTGAGAAATCTATTCCCCCCTATTCCTCCATTATTAAGAACAGGATTTTGTTCCTGCCCTCCCTAGCCAGCTGCAATATCAAAGAGAACACCTTAGGTTGTTCCACTTCTGACATGGCAGTATTCAGACAGCACATATTTTAACAGGATTCAAAGACTCTGGATTGTGCAGCCATGTGGGATTTGGAGCTTCCTGTCAGCAGAAAGAGATCTCTCTGCACTCAGAGTGCAAAAAAGGGATCACTTGAGCTAAAGCAGCACTAGCTGTGCAGGGCATACAGCACACCGAGGGTCTGGCTGCTGGTACAGATAGGTGTGAACTGAACAGTTCAATGCAGTATCACATTTCTGGCTGAGGTTTTGTATTTTTATTTTCTTTTTCATATTTTGGGTTTCTCACAATGGGTTACTTGGAATCCAGCTTCACTGCCTGATCTGTTTACTGCTTAGGTTTCTTTTTCCTGGAGAAAAGAAAAACAACCAATGTTTTATGAAAGCAGCAGAAGAACAAAGTATGGGAAATCAAAGGAAAATCCTAAAATGAACTCTTTTTGCCCCAGGGCAGAGAACATGGCTGCTGTACCCTAGCCCTCCCCTCCTGTGGGGAAGTTTTGTTTTTGTGAAATGTGAGGCATCTGCCAAGTTGCTGGAGCTATCTGCGGGGCCGTGGCTTTGTCTGAGGCAGCAGTTGCCTATCAGGGTGATCAATGCCCTGCACAGCAGGGTCCCAAGCCTGCAGCCCAATGGGCTGGGGGGGTCAGTTGTCTGATCACAGCCATCGATGTTGCAATGCCCTCAGGTTTTGTCCCTGATCTGCTGCTGCCTCGTGTTGCACAGCAACTCTCTTGGACACACGGGGCACCTATGTTCAGGCAACTGAGTACTCGCTTGTACTGGATCCATTCAGCCAGCAGGACTGTGTGAGCAACTGCAAGACAAAGCCTTTAGATTTCAGGTTTGTCTATATTCTGATGGCCTTGTGCACAGAAGTGCTCTCAGAAAGAGTAGGATGCAATAAACTCCCAGGAGAGAGTTCTCTAATCCATTGGCCATCACCATCAAGCACTGTCAGACCTCAAAGGTCTGTCTAGCTTCTTGGGCACAGGGACTTGCAGGACAGCAGACAGAGAATCACAGAATCAGAGAGTGTCTCTTTGATCTGAACCTGGAGGGCAGCATCTGTAAAATCCCTGGAGCCCTTTTCAGATATCCACATGCTGTAGAGTAACCAACAAACCATTTCTGTAACCCTGAGGTGCTCCAGTGTCCCAGAACCTTCAGCTCTAAAAGTCCCTCCCTCCTTTGTGCAGAGAGTGGCAGCCTGAAGCTTCCAGGATCCTATTCTGCTAAGCAACTGTTTAACACTCAGGCAATGTGAGACTAAGTTTTTGCAGATGCCAGCTGCAGTAACTCTACTCTGCTCTCATCACCTCAGCTGGGGAGGGGTGAAGTCATGATTTTTTTACACCAAAGGTGGATAAAATTCTTTGTTGTCCACCCTGGCTTTATGAAATATCCCTGTTCCCAAAGGAGCTTCAAAAAAAAAAAAAAAAAAAAAAAAAAGGCAGGAGACAACTGCAAGGCTTTTGGCCAGTAAAATCATTCCAAATCCTTGTGTGCCTCGATTTGAAGAGCTTTTAAATCCAGGAAGACTGACAAAATGCACTGTTTCAACAATGAGCCATAAAACTAACACCCTGGACCAATTCTAGTCTCTGTTCATAGGAATTTCCTCATGCACCAGTAACTCTAATGTAACTTCATGCAAGTCAATCAAGTGGTGAAGCTTCCACACTGAAATTACTGAAGAAAGGAACTTTTGTCATGGCAGACTGCAAACAAAGCTTGGGGGAACAGTTTCCATCCTGGAAGAAGAAATTTCCCAGTTATACAGCACAACTTACATCTCAAGAGCCTGGTTTTAATCACAACCTCTGCAACCCCACTGCACACAGCTCATGCTTTACTACTTGGATAGTGGTTGCCAACTGGATGGAAATGCAACTTGGCATTTTCCAGTCAACGAGAAAGCTTTCTGAAGGATCTCTGCTTGAGCAGCACAACAGCTGAGCATGAAAATTCCTAGAAATGAAGCCTAGAAATCACTGCTTCCATGAAATGCCCTCACTTGCTCTGGGCAGTGTCAGGTTGACAGCAGCAGCTCTCTGAGTCCTCACACACCGTGGATCGTGGCTGCTTTAGGGTATTGCTAAGAGAAGCATTTGTCTGGAATGTCAGAATGCTTTGGTTCCACCACTTGCCTCCTCAGCTTGTACCAACCCCTGCATCCACCTCCCACCTCCTGGCAGGTGGAGGCAAAGCTCTCTGCAGTGTTGGTGGGCTCCTGTTCTCCAGGATAGGGCATGTGCCAGCTTGTCCTCAGCACACTGCTATTTACTGCTCAGCCTTCATGTGGCAAGGCACAGTTTTGTCTGCATCCCTGAGAAGCCTTGAGCTAGCTCAGCCTGGCACGTTGTATGGAGTTCCTTTGGCACAGCTACTGTACAAGCAGGTCCAGATACTCCTGAAATGCAATTTGTTTGGAAAAAAACCACCCCAACTATTTAAATGTGAATCTTAAAAGAAGATAGAAAATAAAGATAGTTGACTGTCGTTGCCCCTCATTATTTCATTCCAGGGTGTAGCTTTGGCTGCATCCAAACCACGATGAACTAATTTCAGCCCATGCTTCAGTGTGAGGTAACATGTAGTGTGTTTAATTGCTACCAACTCAGCCAAGGTCTTGGAAACAGGGTTTGGCTTAAGGTTAGAGAGTGAAACAGAAAGATCTCCCTTTTCCACTGCAATCTCCTGAGTGCTGACAGCAGAGAAAGAAAGAGTGACCTGTCAGAGCAGGAGACAGCAAACATTGCATGTTTCTCTGCAGAACAGGTGCCTGGTATCTCCACTGCACTTGGCCTGTCCTATCAAAGGGGATTCCTCTGCATAGCTCTGAGTGATGAAGAGGCCAAGTAATTTGTTTCCCATGGATGGTTCCCAGGACAACCAAGATTTGGACCTATCTTCCCATTCTGAACACTGAGCACAGTCCAGTAAATGGGGCACATGCTCTGCTAACAGAGAACCTCTGAAAAATCCTCTGTGATTGGGTGACACAAAGCAGACAAATTATTCTTGCAAAGCTGAAAGTCAATCAGATAAGCTTGGCTATTGCACTGAAATGAGCAGTGCTCCTACTCTCAATCTCCTGATCTTTCCAAGGCTGAAGAACAGAAGAGTTTCTGGTTCATTAGAGGAATGTCTGTTCAGCTTCAATCTAGTACTTGATAGTGCTGTGGCCAGAACTCTGAGCCAGAATAAACACATTAAATTGGTGTTTCTTTCATTCTTGAACTATGGCCCTGGTTTGTGAAATTCTTAGTTGTTCAAATAATGAAATATTGAATCACCAAACACCGAGGGGGAGTGGAGTTCTCTCTGTTGCAGGTAAGAAGATTGGAGAAAAGCAGCTTTCCTCAGCTTTATCTTTTTGTGGCCCAAACAAGTAAAGTCTGTCAGCTTCTCATGGCTCTCTGATCAGGCCTGAGGTGCTTGGGTGTGATGACAACAACTATTAGTCATGATCACAATGTTATTTGTCCTCTGGTTACAGCTGGGATTTGTACTTGGAGGACCAGTGTCTCAACAGGGAGTTTGGGCATTCTTCAGAGCTGCTGCAAGGAGGGGAAAGATCTCTCCTTGTCTTCCATTTCTGCTGAATCACAGTCCCAGCAATCACAGGACACAGGAATTGTTCCTCAACAACTCTCTCAAGGAGACAGGGCAGAAAGAAGGAATGAAGCAGAGCTCTGGCTTTGAGAGAGCAGCTCCATAAAAGGCCTTGCAATTCACTTATTCTGCTGTAATTTGTGTTGCCCTAGGAGGTGTTTCCTGACAGCAGAGCTAGACAGCAGCACTGAGACTCCACACCCACTTCAACAGTGTCAGGAGCATTTCAGTCCTGACCAAAGCAGGGATTTCTATTCAAAACACCCCAAAACACCCGTGAGTTATGCCCAATAAGTTTAATTGATGAAACCATAGCAAGTGACAACTACAAAATACAAAGCAGACACGGAAAACCATGGCATAAAAGTGGGAAAGAACAGTGCCTGCAATGAAAAATGAAAACCAAATACACTCAGCAGAGGATATGGGATCAGAGAGAACACACACGGTCACGTACAACACTGCATTAGGAACAGCACACACAGATACTCTTTATCATGGGGATTTTCACAGTTCTCCATCCCAGCTGACAAGGAAATTGATGGTTTTACTCTCTTACATAAATTCTTGTGCACACAACATCATCAGCACCAAAGGTCTGGAAAAGAAATAGAAATCAGTCAGAAGAGATGGAACCAGCAAACATTTAACACCATTTAAAATGTTATTTTTACTTTAGTAACTACAGCAGAAATACATTTTCCCCTGCCCTTTGACAGATAGAAGTAAAGAAAGGAGTCATTTTGGAAGAGGAATGCAATCTAAGTAACCTTTTTTCCAAGGCACGATGAGTTTTCTCAGAATGATAAATGATCCAGAAATTCCCTTTTTTCTATAGTGTCTTGGCATGTATTTAAAAATAAACATAAGAAAAGAAAGAGAATTTGGAAGGTACTGTTGTTACATTTAGAAGCAGTTGCAGCACTTTCAACTGGAAATGCTAAGAGTGGAATTCAGATGGCATGTTCAAAAGGTAGCCTTTGGAATTTGCAGGTATCAGAGTGATTCAAATCAAGCCAGTGGAACAATGCTGAAGACCAGGAGGATGCACATCTAGAACATGATGCTGCTGCAGGTGCTGACACACCACACTAGGATACCAAGCTCTTCTCTCCCAGACTGTGGGCAGTGTCAATCCAACCTTCTTTCAGGATACTGTGACCCTAACAGTGAATTTGTTAACTGTGGGTCTGAAAAGAGGGCCCATACTGGAGAAAAATGTAGTGGAGATCAAACTCATTTCACCTGAACATCTAAGAGCATTTGGCCACTACACATCTGAAAGCCACTGACTTGCTACAGACTGTGTCCTCTTATTGTCCCATTTCTCACACCATTACCTCATAGTACTTTGATTTTTCAGATGCTTTGAGTTTTAGATGATATATCATTGACTGAAAGCTGGTGTTTTTTGTAGCTCTGCACTGTTCTGTCACACCAGTATTGCAGGACAGTGATGTGGCAGCTGGCTGAGAAAGCCACCTAAACCCCAAAGTATTTGTAATTTCAGATCTCTCAGTTTATAATCTAAGCAAGCAATTAAACATGGAGGAAATAATGGCTGCAAGAGAGGAAATACTGACTGCAGAAAACCTCTGTGTTCAGCTCCACTGCAAGCTTCCAGCTCAGCACTAACAAGCTGTGAGGTGGGATGTTTGGCTGTAGTAACTGCCAAGGTCTCACTCAAAAATATAATTAAGACCTACCCCAGTGTGTTAGGAAAATTCAGCTGGCCTTTGTTTTCATGCTTTCTACACCTGTTTTGGCCAACACCTCTTTGAAAGGACCTGGCTTTAAAATTGACTCGAGCTTATAGCTTATTCAACCTTATTGAAGAGAAAAGTCTGTTAGGATTTTGGAGATACAGGCTTGGTTTTTTTATGCCTATAAAGAGCTTATCATATCTTATCTTTATATATATGTTTAGCTTACACATGAAAAAGCCTGAAAATGAACATTAAAGGATGTAGATCCCATTGCCTGCAGCACCAGCTGCAAACACCCTTGCTATGCTATGGCTTCCTTCAACATTTCCAAAACCATACCCAAAGGTGAAATTATTTTGGCAGAAGCTTTGCCAGGGAAAGCAAGTCAGAGTCGAGACCATCCGAGGCTTGAGGTTGTCTGTGGAGACTGGAAGGTCTCTCTGAGAGTGATGGTCTTTCTGTGGCACACTCAGGCACTGCTAAGCACACTGAAGTTTGGGTCCCCTGCTGCTATTTCAGCAGTAAAACAGAAAGAAAAGTAACCCAGGCTTTGTGTGCTCTTCCAGAGCTGGCAGGGTGCCATCCTGGCAGTTGGAGTGCACAGCTCTGCAGCCACATCTTGTGATGGGAGTGGGTGCCACAGCAGCCAGGTCTGATGGGCAAGGCTGCAGCAGCAGTTGGCCAAAAGTCCTTTAACTTCCCTAGTAAATTTATATTCATTCTTTCGGGGAAATGAAGAGACCAACTCCTTCCCCTGAAGTTGTGCAACAGCAGTTGTGACAACAGGTCAGCAGTTGTGCTGAAGGGGAAAAAGCAGATGGAACTGGATGTGACCTACACTGCAAGGCTGTCTCGGGGTGCCTCTGTAGGTCTGAATGTCTCAAATTCTCATGGCCAGTTCTGGACCCCACTCCTGGGCAGAGCTGGATCCTAAGACACCCGTGTAGTCTGACTGAAAACTTCCTTTCAAGACCCACAGGAGGTGGGTGAGTGTGAAAATGAACATTCGTGGAGGAAGTAAAAAGGAATAGTAAGATTCTGGTGGGTGCCTGCAGAATGCAGTGCAGAGGCAACAAACCCACTGTACATACAGGCAGACTGACTGACAATGTCACAAGGGGACACACGTGACAAGAAGTGCAATGGCTGCTCATTCTGTACTTTCAACATCCAGCTCCAGCTGGACTTCTGGGCTCTTGAAAATTCCAGGCAAAGGACTGCATTCAAATTGCTCTTTTGAGATAAAAATTCAGTGCAGAAAACAAGGGACATACCCGAGGAACCCCAATACATAGCAGTCTTAATCAGTTGCTGGACACAAGGATTGTCCAGTCTCAAAGTCTGGAACTCTGCTATAATTGAACAAAATCATACCTTTAAATCTTGTGAAGAGATCAAATTAATGCAAAGCCCAATTACAATGACTCTGGAGTACCATGTAGCTACTGGGCATTTCTCAAACAGCCAGGCATCCTTTCCTTGAAGACTCAGCTTAGGTTGTGTGATCTCTGACCTGTTTCAGGAATAACCTGCTTTTTTTAGCACTTTGATTTTATACCTTATGCCCATTCAGATGCTTAGCAACCCAACTGTATACTGAAACACATAAACAAATGGCTTTGACTGTCATGGTTACATACAATGTGCACTTGGTTGAAGGTGTTTCCCTATTTTAACTTACAAGCATTGTTGATACAACTCCACTACATGTTGCTAAACAAAGCCCAGAGGAACTGTTGAAACTTGCTGCATTCCTTCTCTGGTGGTTACTCACAGAAATACCTCATGTAGAGCTGAGACCAAGCTCAGGGGAAGACCCAAATCAAAAGGCTGTTACTACTTCATCCTTCACACATAATCCTTGTATTCAGGGGCAGGATGAAACAGTTTAGTGTCTGTGTTTCTGATCCTAGATTGGAAAGAAGTGATAGTTCCTGATGAACTGGCACACTCAAGATTTCCATGATCTAAAGGAGTAAACTTTCTAATAAAAAGAGAGTGAGCAAGCTTGCCTGTTTTGTGGTGAACTTGCACCAGAGCAACTAATCAAAAGTGCAACACTACCAAACTGCAATCCAAACCTAAGGAGAATATGCAGGATTTTCAACCACCACCTTCTCAGCAGCTTGCAAAGGTCCCACTTATTTTGCAAAATGCTACAAGGCAGGGCTTCTATCTAAATCTAAAATAGGATTTTAAATGTGCAATGACTGCAAATTACAGGCTTGTTTTCTTCACTTAGCTTGTCATAATCTGTAGCTAAGAGTCCAAAAGCACACTGCAAACAAAGCCCTGCACAGGCAGATAATCCAATAAATTGACCTCTCTCAGTTCACTCAAAATCTGATGACCACTGACATCATTGGAGATTAAAAGAGAATTACAGGGCAGCAATATATTACTGTATGAGAAAATCTGCTTTTCCAAGGCCTTCTTTATAAAAATTTGCTGAGGATCCTTTGTGATAAGTGGAGCACACAGTATAATGAGGAAGACTGTCATTGAAATAATCACCTGGGAGAGATTACTTCTGCCAGTGTAGGCAAAAATCCCCTCTTATCTGCTCCTGCCTGACCAACCTGCAGAGGCAACTTGCAAAAGGAAGGCAGGACAGATCAGCAAACAGAGATGAGAAGATTGCTTAACTGAACCCTCAGAAAAGCCTCTGTCCACATGCAATCTTCCACAGTACCCAGAATAAAGATCTACATCTTCACCATGAGGGCATATGGCACAGCTCCTTTCTCCTTCTGACTCCCACAGTATTTGATGGAGGAGCTCAACCACTACCCAGCCATACAGAGAGCACTTTCAAACTCAGATATTAACCCAAGCCAATCACACAAGATACTTCCTCACTTTCTGCAGGATACCTATCACCAGGACCACTCCAAATCAGGTCATTTATCAAGGTACCCGAATGCTGGTCTTTGTGTTTGAGAACTGCTAGATTGCAGTTTTCTCAGAGCCATGCAGCATGTGAAGGGCAGTGGTAAGAACATGAGAGGATGGTATCTCCCAGCAGGAGTTTTCAAAGCCAGTGCACATCACACACACAAGCTACAGCTGATATCATAAGAGGCTGTGTACAGGCTCAGATACATCCAAGATGCAAATGGCTTTGGCTTCTTTCTCTGCTTACATGGTTGGGGTGTGACCCAGACCAGGCTGCATAGTGAGCAGGGGCTGCAGATCCATACCCCCCCTCATAAATCTGCCTGTGGCAAAGAGTAAATTAAAGTGTTGGGTCCTTGCAACACATGTGCCTGCATAATGACAGGCTTCTGAACTTTCACCAAGGCTGCTTTAAGAAGGCAAGCAGCAAAAAGTCCCACTGACCTCTGTATGAATAGACCCTCCTTTGGAAAACTGATTTTAGTTAAGATAACTCTGCAAAATAGGCAGAAAAGTTAAACACTTAAGCAGTTGGAGTTGTTCAGCATGAGGCTTAGGCACATCACAAATCTCAGCCTTCAGCTGCACTGCATCTTTCTAAATCTACATTGACCCTTCTCACCTACTATGTTTAATTTTAGAAGTCAGCAATATAATTTAAGAAATGTTCACTCACTCATCTAGGCTCTCCAGTTCACCAGGTTTAATCAACTCTGGCATGATTTTTCTGGGGAGAGAATGTAGAACAGAAACCATGCTTGAAACCCCAGTAATGTTCTGATCTTTGACCCTTGCTATAATTGATTCTGAGAACCCCTGTGTGATAGGTGAACTGTGGAAAATGTGGTCTGAGGCTGTTTTTAAAGCCCCTCTTCAGTCATCATCCACTTTAACATGTTTGTGTGTTACAGATTAAACTAAAATCTGGAGAGGCATGAGCAGCCCTGAAAGCAGCAGTGCCTCTAAAGTCTGAATGTAAATGTTTCTCATTTGAATAGCTAACATTTGGAAGCAGCATCCTTTAACTTTGTAAAGAGCAGACCTTTTGTTCTCCTGACTTCCACAAGTGATTGATAGCTCATTAATGTCCCCGACAAAACCAGGCAGCAACAACAAAAACACTTCAGACTATAAATGAAAAGGAAAAGCACATTAGAATAGACTTAGTTCCAGATCTTAATTTTCAGACAAGTAAAGGAATATATATTTTTGTGTCATATTCTGCTCTCTATTGCCCAAGTGCTAATCCAAGTGTAGTTTATAAATGTGGAGTTTAAATGCAGATAGTCTGACTCTGTATGCACTGCAGACTTAAAGTACAATACAATATAAACTAAAGATACAGTCAAGACAAACAAATGTGGACTTTAAGGGGGATCTACCCTTTTCACCCTCCCTTGCTTGCACATTCCATGTATTTTTTTTTCCCCAACATTGTGCAGTACTTCTACAAATGCAGCACTGAAATCCCAGCAAGTGTAGCAGATGAGATGAGATGAGAATAAAGAGCACTGATGAAAGTAGTTGCAATGTCCTGGCACATTCACAGCACCTTTTTTTTTTACAGCAGAGCAGGATCCTTCTTCCCTTCAGGATTCTTATTCTAACAGGACTTCAGACCTACATCTGCCATAGTATGAGCTGAATATTATGTTCCTAACAAGAGTAATCTTGTTCTCCATGCTGCAAGGAGCTAAGGAGAACTAAAGGCAAGCTAAACTGGTACCTGAAGGTAAAGAAAACCTTTGCTAACTAAAGAGTTTGTTCCCAGCATCTGTGTACCAGAGGACATGATGTGACATGGAAGACCATCATATTGCTCCAAGAGAATATCTTTGAAGAACAGAAGGAATTCTTCTGTCAGGATGCAAGAAAGATTTATAATTATACTGTAATATGGTTTTTATTGTAGCTCTGTGGTAGTCATGACAATTCAACACCTTTTATATATATATTTTTTTATTGTATGTGATAATAAATGCATTTTTTTTCACATGCTGTGTTGGGGAGAAGAAGATATCCTTCCACTAGGAAAATGCCATCACCAAACGGGCCCCCTAAGCAATGCATCATATTTGATCAAAATTTTGTGGCAAAGCTCCAACACTCATGCAGCTAATATTAGCAGAGTAAACCTCATTCCTTAGCCCCTGCCTCTTGCCCCAAGCCTTTTTTTCCATTCAGGCCTCAGTTTAACACAGTTTAGATTCCATGCAACTTTTTCCAAATAGGTTATGAGTTTTCTTGATTTTTTTTTTTCTACAAATGCAAGTAATAGCTAAGAAGGAGACTTGAGACTTTTGGAAAGAGAAACAGGAGCAGTGACTGTGAGAATAAGTTTCAAGCCTTTCAGAGCTCCTAAACTGCCTCATCACAGGCTTTGCTCCATAAAGACAGCTTCCCAGCTGCAGATTGCTAGAAGTTCACAAGAATCTGTTTTCCTCCTGCTTATTGGAGGCGTCCTGCCAAAATGGAAATAGGGAGAGCTTACCAAAGCACGTCAGAAAAGGAACAGAAAAGATTTCTTGGCTATGTAGGAAAGTTTGAGAAGCCTGATGATGGGAACTGATAAATGCTTGAAGTGATATGGGCAGCAAAACTGGATGAGAATGAATTTCAGGTCCTAAAGAAACCTAACTAAGCTGAGAGGATGGCAGAAGAAAGAAAAGACAAAGAAAGATCTCTTCATCTCACTGTCACTGGAGTCATGAAGAAGTAAAATGTAAGAGGGGGTTTGCAGACTCAGATCCAAGGAAAATTTCCAAGCATAAGATAAAAATAATCTCATTTGAATCTTTCTTCATGCTAGTGATGAAAAACCCAAACACAGTTGAGAGCCAAGAGATCAAAAGGGATCACAGGGTCTTCTCACTAAGAGCTTCTCTTGCTGCTTTGCTCCCTGTTACAGTTGAGGAACATGCCTCACCCAATCCCTTCAGGTTTTTTAAAGCCCAAATAATGTTCTGGAGGTTCTAAAATTAAGGGCCACAGACAGGAAAATATTGCTTTCCTTACCCTCTTGTCTTCCTCCAAACAGCAGAACTCTTTCCTGCCTCCCAGAGGGGTTCATTTTGGCCATCTTAACTTTACTCAAGGACCAGACACTTCACAGTCACCACCATTACTCCTAGAAACAGCTCATTGCTGAGCAGTGTCAGAAGGTTTTGAACATTTTGACCCATGTTTTTGATTTATACACCCAGTCCCATCAAATGTCATGAGGGGCTTGAAAACCTTTGTCCTGAGGATCAGGTGGTGTCATAATGTTTAATAAAGCAGAAGAGGCCATTATGGACCACAGAATAGGTGGGAGAATGGAACTGCATGTCCTACAAGACAGAGAGAATGCTCTGGATCACCTGGAAGCAAACACTGTGTTTTCATAATGGCTGCCATAAAACTGGACATTACAACCAATGAACATAGTCCCAACTTGCCCGAGTGAGGAAAGGGATCTGTCTCTGGAATCAGAAACCAGGAAAACTATTTGGGATCATGATCAGCTGAGTGTGAGTTCCCATAAGTCTTTGCATAAAAATCACTACAAAAATGCAAGAACTATTCAAAGAAATCCTGCTTTATATTGAAAGGCTCAAGATCTTCCTATGGTTTAGCCTAACAGTGAAATGATTCTTCCAAAAGGTAGCTTGATCAGTGTTGTTAAGAGAAATATTTTCAATAGCAAACTTCAGGAATGTTATTTAGGTTCTTTTACACACAAGATGTAATGACTGGAAGTTGAATTACACACTGTGTGAATCTAGACATATAGATTAGAAATAATACATATATTTTAATGGCAGGAAAATGAGCCAGTAAAAAAAGTTATCAAATGTTGTGATTGAGTTCTTATAAACAGAAATATTTTAAGAAGGAAGTTTTTCTCATTTATATCCTAATTAGAAAAATAATTGATTCAGAAAATCTCAACAGACTGTTATACAAGAAAAAAGGTTAGATGGGTTTATAATGTTTGAGTCACTCTGATTTCTTAACCAACCTCATTCTTTTTCCCCAGCAGGGTAAGTTCACATTGCTGATGGCAGGAGGCAATTGTATTATGACTGGCTTTCTTGCTTTGCTTGGAGCAGTTCACTTTTGTTTAACAGCTGCCTCACTAGTCTGTTGATTAAATAAGAAACTACAGCAATGTAACATCAGAAAGCTGGAAAAATTAGAGTTCAGAATATATTTTGTCCACTGCATGATATATAAAGATGTGAAGCAGAGATCAAAGTACTTTGCCTCCTAAAGTTTTTTTGATAATATAAAGAATTCCAGTGGTTGAGTCAAAAGAAATTATCCAGAAGTGGAGTATTAATTCAATAGAAACCAGCATGATTTCACTAACAGCTACACCTCCTCATAAGGGGTGAGTGAACAGTTCCAAGATGTCTGGAATAATATGAACACCTTAAAAGCTTTTTGTTTATACTTGGTTAGGTTTGGGTCCTGGTTTTATTTCAGATGCAATCTTAAAAAAAGAACTCCAACTGCTCCCTCCACTGGGGAGGCTGTTTGTTTTTGAAAATGCAGAGGTTTAGTTAGTGTGATAGGTTAAAATAAAACCTCCCTGCTTTGATGTTTTCCAAGCCATCACGCCAGCAGCCTGCTTTCCATGCCCGAACTGATGAGGCATAACAGTCTAATCAACTCTTTATCCAGAATTCACTAGTAAGAACATGTGCAATAAAATGATTCTGAACTCAAGCTGAACTGTGCTACCTGTAACTGAAAGAAATGGTGTCTTTATCAGGTTCTGGATATTGTTACCTTCACGTAGAGGGTCTGACGAGGAAAGATTCCGTGAACTAAACTCGAACAGCAACAAATACAAACAAAGAAAGAAACTGCCCATGATTCATGGTGTAGAAGGTGAGGCAGTTGCAGAGGTGCTGCTCAGAATGGCCACAGGAGCCCTGCTGCCACAGGGAAGTGACACAGGAGTGGGGGGGACACTGGCTGACAGCAAACCTGCGAGTCGAGGTATTTCCGAGAGACTCACGATCTGGATTCAGAGATGATCAAGGAACTGGGGAATGGGGTAGAGTTGGGGCTAGGAATTCTGTTCTTCAGTAACAGAATGAGATTAGAGCATGCTAGCAACAGGCCACATCTTTCCTGCTATATCCCATGTGATTGTGGATAAGAAGCAACATATTCTGCACATGCGTAAAAAGGCAAGTTCTCCAGAAATGAGGTCAAATGCTTTGATCTCACTTTCCCCAGAGAAAATCTGCAATAAATCAAGCAAAGTCTTTGGTGGTGTTGTGAATTTACAGAGCAGAAGTGGCTCTCTTGTTCCTATTCTAGCCCTAAAAGGATGACAAAAGTTACATAAATAAAAATGCAAGTGAGAACCTGCATGGATCTTGTGTTCTTAAAAAAATAATAAAAGAAAGGAAAAAAAAGAAGTGATGCATGAATGTACTGTAGAGGATTATGAAAATGGCAGTTTTCCAGATGGATTTAAGTAAAGAAAAAGAGTAAGTAGTACTACATGGTAACAAAAACCTGTTAATATGATGCATGCATTGGATGAGTTCAAGGTTCTTACCAAAATCAGCTCATCATTAGCTAATTCTCGAGTCCAATATGTTTTGGGGCCGTCTCCCTCAAGAAGAGTTTGTTTGCAATAGATCTTGTTTTCATTCTCCCAAGTGGCCAAACTCTGCAGGAGAGAAAACCATTAGGAATAACATTAATTATATTCCCCAGCAGCATGAGGCTGAGAGACAACAATGAACAGCAGTGAGAAAAATTGCTGCAGTAAAGGAGCAACACATAGGCAGATAAAGGCAAAGGGAAAAAGACATCAGTGGAAAGTAGTGAAACCAAAATTAAGGTGTCAGGGGGCACTTGGAAATAGGTATATCTATTCATAACAAAAATAATTGCAAAAGTGTCTTTTCAGTGTAAATTTAGATTTGTTTCCAAATTAAAAAGCCACCCAGTTTTCATAAAATGCTTGATGTTGAAAAGTATAATTTAGAAATGTGATAATGTACATTCCCAAGCATCTTTGTATATATGTGGTTTGTTCTGACATGTTATTTATCACTACAGAGGCCCCTTATTATAAAAGCATTAAGAATCATGTGTATCATGTTGTGATCATAAATAATGCAGTGTATGTCACTTACAACCTTGCATGCTATAAAGCACTGTGCCAAGTTAACCTACTGTATATTAAACACCCTGCTAACAAACTGGAATAAATCAATTGACAACTAAGTTAAATAAACTTTTTTAGAATTCTAGTGTTTGCAATATTACTTTTTTTGAGGTTGTGGGACTGGAGATTGAAACACCATTGGGAATTTTTCAAATCATTTCAATAATGACTATGAAACCACCAAAAAAAACCCACCACCAAACCCTCAGGACTGTGTTTAGCCCTCACTAACAGGCAGCCCCAAGTCTGTTGCTTTTCATTCTAGCACTGAACTGTTTACTCCACAGTGCAATGGAACAGCTGTGCAGAAAGGTGCCCTGTAATGAATGTGTAAGTTATCACTTTATAACTAGACATGCATTAGGCTGTGATTATATATATACATGTACATATACATATGCATATGCACATACACCCATGTGCTTGAATAAATGCAAGTTTACACTTCTCAGACTTTCCAAGGGAAAAAAACCCACTTTGATTTAAAATGAGCTGTTTATTTATAAATATCTTTTGCAAAACAAGAGGGTTTTGAAGCCAAGAAGCCACCTCAAAGGACAGCTATGCCTCACAGTACTACTACGTGTGACTCACCCTTTGTCTGTATGAACAATGGATCAAGTTGGTTGGCAGAACAAAACCTTTCACTCCATAAAATATATCAAAATCCATCAGCAGTCAGCAATATTGCCAGCCATTGCAAATTACATTCTGAAGCATTATTTTATTATCCACCAGTTTCTGCTCTGTGGCTGCATCTTGGTTATGTACACCCAGCAGTACAACTTACTCCTGAGAATGGACTATAAATAATTTCACAACACATGGAAAAAATTTACTACTTCACAAAACACGTTTCTCTCAGATTTTTCCAAGTTTCATACTTACAGCTGTAATTATTGGTTTTCCATCTGCAGCAATAAATCCTTCTCTAGAAATCTGGTCCCATATACTGTATATGCCTGATGCATGAAGACACTAAAATACTACTTTTGCCAAACAAGACAATTAACAAAGCAGCAACATTTCCTGGGCAAACAAACACATAATAACTCATCCCAGAGGTCAAGTGGGTGTTCTCTGCTTGCTGACTCCCAGAGTCTGCCTCCTTTTTATACAGATTTCAATTCAGAGCAATGGTGCCAGGGATGGTAAGTTGTGAATTTTGAGAGGTGCAAATGGGCTCTGAAGCTGGCCCAGGAATTAGCAGAGAGAGTATTTTGGCAGGTAGATCATTTCACCATCATTGAATAGATACTTTAAAAATGGAATCCTCATTTGGGACTACATTCTGACACTTCACTCATACATCTCCTCTGAGTGTTTTATGTGTACTTCTCTTAGAACTGAGAGTAAAGTGCCTGAGGAAAGGATAACTAGCCTTTGATCATTCTTTTTCAGAAGACAGCTATGATCACAGCCCTGTTCTCCAATCCCCCAGACCCCAGGCATCTACACCAGTGAGAAGCTGGTGCCAGATGTTCCTTAAATGCTCCCTCCACAGCCAAAGGTAGAGGAGCAGGGGCTTACACATGGAACCAAGCTCAAAACACTCCAGTGAATGCCTCTGATGCACTTTTGCACAAGGAGATGGTGTAATTATGGCTGGTACAACACTAGCTGAAAGTCTGTCTTACACTGCTAAAGACCCATGTGATCAGCAAACTGGAGACATGCACTTTCAAGGGACTGAAAGAGGGTTTCAGACCCAAACTGCCAACAGTCTGTGGTTGCTTATGAACTTAGCTGATTCAGTTTAGGACAAAAGTTACACCAGGTTTATGCACTAAATCCTGACTCTTGAGGTCTCTCTTGCTCCACCATTCTCCATGTTCCCTTCAGGGACAGAGGATAGGGAGAGCTTTCACTGCAGCTGAGGTCTGCAGGGGAAGGAAGAGGGAAGCAAGAGCTGGACAAAACCCTGCCAGGGAAGGAGAGGGCCAGCAGGTACTCAAACTCTGCCTTTAGGACCTGCCATGCTCTGTTGCCTTAAGATTGCAGTTTTACCCTGCAAGAGGGAGAATGCCAGATGAGGGACAAGAGGAACAGCAGCCACCAAGACTGTTTCTGGGAGGAAAAGGGTGGAGAGCAGCAACGCCACTGTCAGGGGATGCTGGCAGCAGATGTGTTTGTCCCATCTAAAAAGAACTTGGTTAACACACACACATAGACATGCCCCAGATCTCCTCCTACCCTGCACTTTCGTCCATCCACCGTCTCCTCCTCAAAGCTCTCCCCGATTTTGAAGTTGATCTCGGTGGTACGGACAGTGGTGGACGTTTTGATGTAGAACTGGTCCCCGTCCTGGCGGATCTCCACGTGGGGTTTGGAGGCGGCAGCCACCGCCACCTTCCTGAGCATGGCATTGACACCTGGGCGAAGCGGGGAGGAAGCAGAGCCTGCTCAGCACCACGTAGATCGGGGAGGGTAGGGGGGGCGAGGCGAGAGAGCGGCGGCGACCGCGGCTGCGGGGCATCGCGCGTAGCCCCGCGACAAAGCTGCGCGCAGCCCGCCGAGCAGGGCTCTGCGCGGCCGGCAAACGCGGGGCTTGCAGAATCACCCCCGCGGCAGAGAACGGCAGGAGCCCCGGGCCAGAGACAGCCCGGATCCCCGCGGCAGAAGCACCGGCGACGGCAGGTGAAGCTCTGCCCGTGCCGTGCCCGCGATCGTCCCTGCTCGGGCAGGGCTGAGCTTTCCCCCCGCCCTGCCGACACCGTCCTGCCCGCGGGCGGCGCACGGAGCTCTCCCGGGTGCCCGGCCCCGGAGGCACCTGGCTCGGGAGCGCCGCTCCGGCTGCATTCCCTCCGCGTCCCCAACCCGAGGGACACAGCTCCGGGCTGCCCGGCGCCGCGTTCCCCCCCGCGCCTCACCCAGCGCCTTGAGGAGCTCGTCGAAATTCTCGCTGCTCCTCATCTTCCAAGTGCCGGCGAAGTTGGGCATGGCGGGGCGGGCGCTGCGGACGGCGGCGGGGACGCGGCGCTGCTGCTCTCTCTCCGGCTCCGGCACCTTGTGAGCGGGGCGGACCGCGGCGGCGGATGGGAGAGCGGGTCACACCCACCCGGCCCCCCACCCCTTCCCCCGGGGCCAGCACTGCTCCGTCAGACAGCCGTGTGTCCTCCAACCCCCCCGCTCCCAGCCGTGGCCATCCATCCATCCATCCATCCATCCATCCATCCATCCATCCATCCATCCATCCATCCATCCATCCACCCTTCCAGTCCTTCATCCATCACTCTCTGCTTGCCTGCCTTGCAGCCTGCCATCTGTCTCCTGGGGCTTCCTAGGAAGGAAAGCCCGATTGTCACTTGTCCCACGGCTGGGGTGGACACTGAAGACTTGCTGAAGGGCCTCAGAGGCAGGCAGGGAACACAGAGAGTAGTCCAAGCAAGAGCAGCTTCTCCAGGCTCACGCTGGATTGATCCCCACCGTGCAGGGCTGAGGTACAGTCAGTAGTGCATTACACCCTCGCACTGAGTTCCTCACACACACACCTCATCCTGGTGGCCTGCGAGCCAACAAACCTGCCCCCAGCACTGCTGATAATGTTGGAGCACCAGGCCAAATTGGTGCCAGGGAGCACAGCCCCTTCCAGGGTAGGAGACTGTTGCAAGGAAGCTGTCACTGCCCCCCGATCCGAGTCTGCTCCTTTGAGAGGTGTGAGGACAAAGACACAATCCCTGTCCTGTTCCCCATGCACAGAGGGTATTCCGACTGCTTCAGAAAGAGCAGTGCCCATGGCAGTCACCAGCTTTGTGGAGAAGCACATCAAGCTGCTTCACATTTACCTAAATTAATACCAGGGTGCTAAAGATTTGAGTTGCTCTGAGCCTCTCAGACTTTCCATGACCATTTCCATGGTCACTACTTTGAATCCCTCCGTTTCAGGTCAAAGATGCTAAAGTTCCTTGCTGCAGCTGATTTATCCACATGACTAAGGGGAACAGAATTTGATGGGTTAGGGCATATGGAATTTTTCTGCTGCTGTTGTGCATAAGGAAATACTCAAATCACACAGAGGTCTGTGATTTCCCACTCAGAACAGAGCCAGATGTATTTTAATTATAGGAACCCCTCTGCTGAGCCAGCTTCATGGGGCATTCACAGCCATTCTCTGCTTGTCACACTCACTCTGGAAAAGGAACACCTTTGGCTACCTTAAGTACACATAAAATGTGTTCACTCTTGGAAAAATCTGGGAGTTAGCCTGGCCATACATTAGGCAGGATTCTCCACTTCTTATATGCTGAAATTTGCTCTCATTTCTTACCCCAAGAAGCACTTTACTTAAGAGCCATAGAGCAGAGACAAGTATTTGCTGATAGTTGCTCTTTTTCTACAGGTTATTTCCCCTGTCTTTTCAGAAGGACACCCTGGAGACCTGGCATAGCTCTTTAACTGAAATATTTTGATGGAAAATGTGTTTTTTTTCCCAGGAAATGAAAATTTCAGTGAGGAATATCTGTTTTCAATAACAGGGTTTCTCTAAAAAAAAAAAACAACCCAACAAAACCCACCAAAGCATGAAGCACATTTAGTTTTTTTAGTAAATGACAAAAGAATTTCCCATCTGAAATACTTTGTTTAAAAAATTCTAATTGACTCAAACAAACCCCTCCAAAACAAACAAACAAAGCACTTGGGGGGGAAAAAAAAAAGAAAAAGAAAAAAAAGGCAAAAGCATGATTCAGGCTTGCTTCCAGAATCCTGCACAATATGTACACATGCAGCCCAGTGATATGGCTCACTCCTTGCAGGACAAAGTCCTTAGCTACCTATGATAGCAACTGTGTGCAGCATGGGTCAGATGGGAACCACCTTTCTCCACCTAAGAAGAAAAAGGCCCAGAAGATATGAAGGGGAGGTAGTTTATTCTTTAAAAAGTCGTTTATGTTTCAAACTGCACCACTGATACAAACACAAACTATTCCAGTAGAATACTGAGAGTGTTTCTAAGAGGCTGGACTTGTTTTCTAGGTGTCAGTCATTGACCTGTTTAATGAAGACCAGGAAAAGCCTTTGGAATACCCTTCATCCAGCAAGTGCAGCAATCTGCCTTTGGACAATAAAGGCTCTATTTTGCAATGGCAGGATGCTGAGGATCCTCAGTACCTAGAGAGCAAATTACACTTTACATGATGATCTTATTTAAAATCTGTGAGATACCAATGAATCTATACAGCACAGTTTCTAAAACACAAACCCAGCTACACTCTGGGGTGTCTAGCTGGCTCTGTCTGGCAAAGTGTTTGAACCCTCATATTTCTCTGGCTTTACTAATTAATTTTAAAAGTCAGCAGGATTCGAACTCCAAACTCATAAGGAAACTAAGATCACTCCAGCAAAGTTTAAAAGCAAACTAACTCTTGCATTACAGTGCCTTAAGAGAGCTGAAGCTCAGTGAGAGAAATGGCCTTTGCTTTTGCATTTGGTGCTTTATGAAAATATTGTGATTTGTAATCCCATTGCATTGTGAAATACAAATCCCCACTCAGACTGATAGGGCAACAGAGTGAGATGTAACTTAAATGGCAACAAATTTCACATGGTCTCTGTACTAGTTACACAAATTAATTCTGTATACAATCATAAGGATATACGTCAGCAAGAGCTGAGTTCCTTTTTCACAAGCTGTGATTGCCTTAGTTAGCTCAGTGCTATTAGATTCATGTGTATGCTGAACTTTTCAGGGGAAAAGGGAAGGAAAAGATAAGGAATGAAATATGTAAAGAAGCTTAAAGAAAGAAAAACAGAAGTGGAATGTAAGACCCATAAAGAATATAGAACTGTAATAATAAAGATCTAGAGAGAGGACAGAATTAGGATCAGGTTATTGCATGTCTTGGGTGACTGAAATGAAGGACAGAAATAACATGATTGTGGCAGATATGACTCAAATCTCTCCTGTGATAAAGTGGAGGTAGCTCCACTGAGATCAGAAAGCTATACTGATTTATATTAGCTGAGAACATTGCTCATGGTTAAAACCCTCTTCAGAGATGCTTATCCTAGCACAGCAGCAGTAGGAGATATTTATCAGGTCATGCTGAAATATCCCAGACTAAAAGGCAGTTTTACTATTCTTTCAATCTCTTCCTGTATGTAATTTCACCATTAATTGTATGGAAAACTGTTTGATTTTCAAAACATTCCCCTCAGCATTTTTCCCCTTGGCGTTCATTTTATTTACCTGATTCCCCTAAGGCTGATCCTTCCCTGCAGATGGACCTAATTAATCTTTCCAACAGGGCCCCTAAGACAAAAGAAAGGAATATATGTACAGATGGGACCAAGGCACTCCATCATCCATCCAAATAAGTGACCAGTAATGTGACCAAAACTATCCCGTTGAGGTTATTGACTGACCACTGTGAAGTCACACAAAGATCGGTGTAAACAATAAATTTTATTTACTAAGGTGGTACCCTAAGAAAAAAAAAATTGGTTTAAGGGGGCATATAATAAATTATTTCTGACATGAATAAATTATACAACTGGAAGGCAAATTGCCATCGTAAATTTATCTGCCAAATTAATTTACAATGGGCCCCTAGCATGACAATAGGTGAAATGTAATACGAATGTTTGCAGAGTAAATAGCATTTCTGCAGACTGCCTTCTATCTGCTGCTGCATCCTCATCCTGTTGAGAGAATACCCACTATTCCCAAGATCAGATGCTAGAGGGCTTTTCAGTCCCAAGTTATCTTTTTGGGTTCTGAGAGCTAACTAAGAGAGAAGGAAATTAATTCTTGCATTGTTGGAGATGGGCAGTCAAGTGTTTGCCAGTGTTATGTTCGCTAAGAAAAATAAGTATTATCACCTTAATTCCTTCCCTATAACATTCCCTCTCAAGGGGAACTAATTGCCCTGTGTTCATTTCCAGAGTCAGGCTTTAGGCTGCTCACCTGCTCTTTCTATCTTACCTTCTCAACTGCTACAAGAATACAATAAAACTAAGAGCTGTTTTCTTAACCAAAGTAAAAATTGCTGCTCTTACTCTGAAAACAAAAGGAGTTTGATGGTCTTTTCACTTGGGCATTAATTCTGCAGACTGCTGAGCAATTTGATCCTGATCCAGCAATGCATAGTAGCAATGGTAGTAACATAATAACTATGAACTGTGTTTTAGAGGTGCTCATGGCTGTGTTTTCTTGGCCCAGAACCAGAATAAACCCACAAATATCAGTGGAGAGGAAAATCAAAATCACTAAGTCTCAGACTGATATGCTGTCTGTAATATAAATTAATTCAGATCGCTGCTTTGGAAAATCACCTATAAACCACTAAATAGTTGTGCAGAAAGGTCATGCTGAAAACCCAACATGCAATATAGATTTTTAGTAGCTGGACCTTTTAACAGACACGCACAGAATTGGAGCATTGACACAGGAGCATGTGTCACAGAACCTTCTGCCCAAACTGCCCACCTATCACCAGCTGCTCTGAAAAGTTCCTGTCTCCCAGAAGTCAGATTCTGCATGGGGCTTGGCAGCTGAGAGGGAGTTCCCAACCCCAAGCCCCTTTGGTTCAGATAAAGCAACATGGCAGTTTTGAAGCAACATTATTAACCTGCCCAGTTTAAGATACAGACTTGCACGAACAGGAAAAAAAAAAATCTGTTAACATGATTAAACAGAGCTTTGTGTACTTATAATAATAATGTACTTCAGAAAGAAAAAGGGAAGAAAAAAAAAAAAAGAAGAATGTTTTGAATTTCAAAATCCATGGCAGTTGAGAATGGCCTGGGGGTGAAAGACATCCTCTATGAAGAGCCTTGTGCATGTTCTTATAGATTTTTTTGTGGATCTGTGAATCGAGGATGGCTCTCCAAAGGAGAAAGTATAGAAAATCCCAATAGATTTTTGACAAATTATCCAAAAAGATTCTAGCTTCTTTTTGTCTTTCCCCAGCTTATCCTTTACTGAAGGAAGCTAAATGAAATAGTCTGTTCAGATTGGTTCAACTAATTTTGGAATGCTTTTCTTCAGCCCCATACTTTCACTTCAGACAAGATTATGAACAAGACAAAGTCCCTTGCACTTGTTCACAGCAACCTACAGAAGGACTAGACTAGGAGAGCAGAGGATCTGGGACAGGAGCTTCATGGGCTCCCAAAGCTGGGACACACTGGTCCACATAAATCTCTAGGAAATAAAAATCAGGACATCTCCAAGCCAAATAAGCTTTCATAGGTATGTTCAACAGTCAGGAACAAAGTTACTGTTCCCCTACCACAGGCTTTAAATAAATACCTCATATGATGGATTTAATGGGTGTCTCCAAAAGTGAAGCAGTCAAGGAGTAGAGATGATAAAGCAGCTCTTAAAATGCAACCTTTCCTTTAAGTTATGGCTGGTAAGTCTCCCTGGGTGGTTACAACAAATAACTGCAGAATGCCAGAAAAGTGAGAGCAATATTCTGCATCTTACACAGCCTACCTCAGGTTGTGACACTGCTGAAATTTGGTTGTTAAACTGGAAACGTAATCACTAATGATGAAAAGCTGCTTTTTCATGAAGGGGTTATCATGAGATTAAAATCAGTGATTTTCACAGAGGCATTCAGGAACTCTGCAGTTCTCATCTGCTTGAACAAAAGGCATTAAGGCCATAGCTGTCAATATAAAAGTCATCAAACTGCATCAGCTCTTCTCTGAAGACAACACAGGTCTATTAAGATTTACTTACTCAGGCAGATGGACCAAGCTGATGCATGGTCGTTGGAGACTCTTAAAGGATCTTCATCCCCAGGGATAGAGGACCATGTTATTTTTTTCAAGTGTCCAGGAGAAGAATGAGTGAATTCAAAGGAATATATTCTCATTAGGTTTGGCCTGAACTCCCAACAGGGCCATGTCCTGAAGCTATAGGGGCCACACCATTTGCACAGTCCTAGTTTTTGCTCTGGTGCCCTGACCTTTGTGTATGTGCTAAATTCAAAAGCTTTCCACTACATCTGGCAGACAAAAAGAAGATGAAGAAAATTCATTTTCCCTTTCCTAACAAAACAGAGTATTTAGCATTCCACATAAATTAGAAGCAGGAAATAAGGATCTCATCCGTTAATTCAATTTAAAATTCCAAATGTTTTGGGAAGGTTTTTCATCGTCTGATTTCAAAGCAGTAAGTCATCTGAGGATGAGGAGTTAGTCTTCACCAGTATAAACAACTATAATTCTATTAGTTCCAGTGAAGAGATGACAATTTATACTGTCAGAAGATGGGGTCTAGAAATATGCAAGCCCTGAGTGTTCTAACTCCTATCAATCCTTCTCCCATCTTTGTTTTGTCCTGCTAAACTTTGCTCAGAAAATGACCTTGAGTACAACTGCTCCTTCCATTGTTAACCCTCTGACCTTCTAAACTAACATCCTTTGCTCCTTCTAATTCAGAAGGTTTCTGGGGCTTATTAACTAAACAGGCCAAGTGACCGGTCCCAACTGAAACCAGAGTTTCTGACAAGGGGGTCATTGTTTTCCAGGCTTCCTCCCTACTCCTACATCTGTAGAATTTCAGACTGAAAAGGAATAATGCAGACATTCTTTGTCTAAACATTACCTGGAAAGCATCAAGATAACTCAAGCCACTTCCTCATCAATTAAGATTCAAGGGGTCATCTCCAGGGATCTAAGTGATTATGGCCACGATTTCCAAACTTGGATACTGGAATTTGTAGCAAACTATATGGCAAAGAATCTATAGAGGAACCTCAGTCTTCAAAATTCATAATAATTTGAACTCCCACTGATGTCAGTAAAAGGACAGGGAGCTCAGCAACCCTATGAGCTGCAGTATTTTTGATGATATGCCTCACTCTAAGCCTAGATGAATAGTTGAGAGCAATCAAATTTGGAAAACAGGAACAAAATCCTCAAAAGAAGATGCTGAATTTAGGCTTCTAAATGTATAGTTTAGTCTCCATGTGATTTTCAGAAGTGCTTATGAGCAAAATACCTATTTTTGAAAATTCTTTCCCTTTTCTTTAGGTAAGACATCAAAAGCCTGATGCTCTTAATAGTTGTACAGGTTGAGGGGTCTTTGTCCTGGAAAAGCAGGAATTCTGGCCAAGATCCAGGATGATACTACCAGGGGCTTCAGGCCCTTAGGAACAGCAGACATAACTTTTACATTCATGCAACCCATGTACAAATAAGTCACTTTCTACAGAATTTATGTTGCAATTCTCAAGAATCCCTTCCTCTGAGCTCATTGCAGATCTCAGAATCTAAGAAACCCACTCTTGGAACTCCTTTACAGAGAATGGCAGTAAAGGGACTGGAGCAGGAAGGAGGCTGTAGATTCTCCCATCAGCACCACCTAGTGCAGAGCGAGCTTCATGTCACTGCACCCACATGGAGCTCCTCCATCTGCCTCCCAGATGCAGGCAGCCCTGAGCAGTTTCCTGAGAGCATCTTCCATCAATAATGTTAACAGGAAAAACATGGGAGACGGACAGGATATTATGTCAAGTAATTTCAAGATATCAAAGGAAGGCTAGGTGGAATACTACAGCTGAATTTGAGGAGGGGATTTTGATAAAAGCTGACATGCAAACAAGAAGAAGTTTATAATGCAGGTAGACTATTCAAGGGGAATTGCTAAACTTTAAACCTGGTTGTGCTGATGTAATCTCCACGTTAAAAGGGGCCACAGTGAAAGTGCAGGGATATTACATTTTTATTTTAGTGTGATATCAGTTTATTTTGCAAAGAGCATCAACATGTTTCCATTTTGGAAATCTAAAGAGCAATCCCAAACCACAGATTTTAGAGCAAGAAGCTAAACACTTCCTTTTTTACCATTAATTACTGTCAGGCAGTGAATAAAGAGCACTTTCCTCATCTGAACTCCACTTCTGCCACCAGAGTGTCAGATAGCTATGGCTTGCCAACCCATACAAGAGATTCTCCCTTTATAAAAGAAAAAAAATAAATAAAGAAGAAAGAATGGCACTGTTTGTTCTATCATTTAGAGTGTTTGTGTCTGGGCAGATAGTTTCTAACAGCAGCAATGTCATTACATGCACATTTTAGAAGCAATACTAAGCCTACACCCAAAAGCAAAATTCAATAGTTCCCTGTAAACAGCCAGACTCAAATCCTGAAAGAACCTATGAACACAGACAGCACTAATCTTTTTCAGCTAGCTTTTTAATATTGCTTTAAAAAGGCCCTCCCAAGATTCAAGTCCCCATTATGCCAGATGCTATAGATGGAATTCTGTCTACATTATTTTTTTTTTCATTCAGTAATTGGGAATTATACTTTCTTGGCACAAACAAAGCAATGGATATTTCTGTGATCCAGGTTGTTCAGTCTCTGCTAAAATGAAGGCAAGAGCCTAAGCAGAATTTCTAAAGAGAAATGGAGCCCATATGTCAGACTTAACTCCAGATTCTCACAGCTGGAAATGAAGAAATTCTACTATATTGATTAATTTTGATTTTGCTTAATGAGCTATGACAGGAAGCCACTAAGCTGAATGAATCTTCTTTTCTGGAATATGAGGGGTTCTTCCCATAATACCACTGACTTTGAATGAACTCTAATGGTTTTGTTCTTGTTTCTGAATTTCCATGATCTACTGCCAGAGTAGTAGTAATGAAAAGAGAAATGAAATTAAATGAACACCAACTTAGAAAGAGAGAGAGATTAGTAAGAGAGGCTGCTTTCTGAATGAAGGAATGTTTCACTGCCAGAAGCAAGATTATTTGGAGGGCTCTCTGTGAACAGGAGGGGAAAGTGGTAAATATTGGTAAATATTAAGGGACTTGAGCATCTCCCCTATGAAGAAAGACTGAGGAAACTGGGGCTGTTTAGTCTGGAGAAGGCTGAGAGGGGATGTGATGAGTGTCTGTAAATCTCTGCAGGGTGGGTGTCTCATGGAAGGAGACACCTCTGCTCTGTGATGCCCGGCAACAGGACAAGGACAAATGAGATAAACTGGAGCAGAGAAGGTTCCAACTCAACATGAGGAGGAACTTCTTCCCTGTGAGGGTGACAGAGCCTGGCACAGGCTACCCAGAGAGGTTGTGGAGTCTCCTGCTCTGGATACTTTCCAACCCCACCTGGATCTGTTCCTGAGAGCCATGCCCTGGGTGACCCTGCTCTGGAGAGGGGTTGGACTCCACGATCTCCAGAGGTCCCTTCCAACCCCCAGCATTCTGTGATTCTATGACTCATCAAGGCAATTAAACTCTCTTCAGGAGCTTGTTGTGCCCCAGGAATGTGTTCACATGGGAATGGTGCCCTCCTGGCAAGGTGCACATAGACAGGTTGTGACACCAGCTACAGTTACTTCTCAAGTGACACCATCACACCTCTCTGAAAAAGAGCACCTTGCTGCTTATGAGTTTGAGGTATCCCAGTTCCAGAAACAATATTTGCCTTTGTGAAATGGGCTAAGCATCACAAACTTAATAATGGAATATTTACAATAACTCATTAGAACAATTACAGACATGAAAAACAAGGTTCACCATCCCTTTTTAAGGTAAACAGCATATAAATTCCTCTTGACTTTCTGCTGTTAAATCAGACCTTCACTCTGATGATTTATTTCTTGCTTCAGAAAGACACTGCCTGTAGCTGTGATTAGGCAGAATACACTTGCACAGCAATGTCTAATGCACTTCACATGGTTTTTAGTCTAATGCCTGTGACATTGGATTTTGCTGCTGGCTAAAGGTTTCAAATTCTGTTTTATCTGACAGTTCTAAAGGTTTGGTTGTGCCACATTGGCATGCAGAGAGTGCTATGACACTGACTATATAGAGTATGCTACACAGTAGTCACTTCTAGTAGGAAGAAACCCCAGAAATATATGTAATACATGACTGGCTTAAAGCCTTATCTCACACATCTGAAATGACTCACAAAGCCAGTTCAGTTGGCACCCATTTCAGATGGAGTTCTCAACCTTGGAAAAGGCCAGGTAAAAAAGATTAGAAGATGTAGTTGACCAGTCATACTGTATGACCATGCTGAGGGAACCAGCCAGCTCTCAAATGTCATTCCTTCCTGGGGATGCTATGACATTAATCACATCTGACAAGAAGAGTAGGTGGGCCACCCTGATAAATATGAAACAGACTTACAATGGCAATGAAAAGCAAGACAGGGGCAGAAAAAATGACACACTGCCAGACAGATGACTACCTGTGTGGCACTCTAACTAAAGCAGTACTGATGGCTTGCTTCCTGAAGCAAGAAACAGAAACCCTCAGTATCTTGCAGGACACATAATTTGATTTTTTTTTTTTTTGGAACAGACCTTATCTCTTCCCAATAAACACACTAGTAAGCTGAAAGAAAAAGATCTGCATCATGGTGTCCCAAATCTAAATGTCTATCAGAAGTGGAATGTAAATAGTATGAAAGGCCAGCTAGAGCTCATATAGCACTAATTAAATGCATGACAGTCCTGACTATTATATCTAGAAGACTGTTTACTGCTGCTTGTCACAGCCCAGCAGCAGCACATCAACACTGGTTTCAGAACAGATTAAAACCTTTCATTGCCTGGCCTTAGGCACTGACAGCAACAGAAAAGAGGAGGTCATTTAGTCATGATATCACTGCTTGTTTTGGAGTAGCTCTGCTCGATTGACTCTTTGTGATCTCTAGACACCAAGGCACGTTGTAGCAGATGAGAATATGAGGATAGCTCTGTGTGCACGTGCAGCAAGATGATGGGAGTATTAGGAACATTTCCCTCACAAAGTCATTGGGCGTACAAGCCAACACACTGGAAGAGTTTTTAAGATCTTGGCATCTCCCCCAGGCTAATTGTTTCACATGGGGACAAGAAGAAATAATTGATATTTGGAATTTTATCAGAATTCTGTTAAGAAAAATCACTTCCCTTAGCCTGCAACTTAGAAGTGTGGTGCAGAAAAACACAGACCTGCAGGAGGACTCCATGCAGCATTTACTTCAGTTTGAAATGCATTGCTTGAAATGGATTTGGTTTTCTGCCAGCTGTATCTCACCAGGGTGCATATTTACAGCAACAGCATGACAGCAAATTCACACTTTGATGGGAGATGCCAGAATTGGAATAAGAAAAAAAACTTGGAAATAAATTTTTTAGAATTCTTGTTATATTCCCATCCTCACAGGGAAGCAGAGTGATAGAAAAAGCCTCTGGGACAGGCAAGAACAGCAAATAAAGAGCCTACTGCACTTGCACACTTCTAGAGGAACCCCTGTGGGATAAAGCAATGTGTGGCAGAAACACAGACTTTCACTGCAGATGCTGCTGTGGTCTGCTGCTTTAGGAAATCATTATTTCTCCACTGATCACTTGGGTCAGTTCTAGAAGGAGTAACTCCCACCAGAATGGATGTCAATGTGCTGATAATGAAGAACTTCACCTGCCAAAAAAACTAATTCATATATTTCACATGCATACTTTTGTTTACAGTACCTCCTCACCATTTTTGCCTAATGCACACACAGCACAGTGCAATCCTACAGCCAGGATACTACTTTATCCATAAGATTGATTTCACTGTTAATCAAGTTTTTTATAAAAGACTTAAGAAGAGGTGTTTTGTCCAGTGAAACTGTTAAATCCAATCATCTCTCAGTGATTGCATGATTCTCTGTGGCCACAAAAGCAACTTCTGTTTTATTTAATGATATTTAATTAAGTCTCCATTAATGCTCACTTTTAAACAGTTCCATCATTACCAAGCATGACTATTATTAACTGCAAAGAGTCTAGCCCTGGGTGCAGGGAGATCAAAGATGAATAAACCAGTTTATTGGTTCAGCAGAGCAATTTTAAACCTCCATCAGTCTCTGGAAACCCTTTAAACTAACGAATGGTGCAGTATTATTGTTCTCATTATATATGAGTTTATTTCATTATGCTAATGATTCATTGTTTTTTCTTACCCCAGTTGTTACCAAACATGAGCTGAGGGATGTTCCAACAGTCAGGGCATTCATGCAGAGGCATCTATTTACTTCACTTGTAATGCATGTTAACATGATGATACATCTGTTCTTGTTACTTTACTATTTCAAAGGACACTGATTTTGAAATTGATCCAATGATTTCATCTGGAGATTATTTATTATATAACAATAATTCAGGGCAGATTTTCTTACCCTTACTCAGAACAGGTCATATGCAATTCCTCAAGTGCACCCATCAAAACCAAAGAGGCTACTCCAGGAGTAATTATTGTTGCATGTGAAAAAGAGAAGCAGACTCCAGCCCACAACTGTTTTTTCCAGGCAGAACCTATTACACTGAGTGACAGATGGTAACAGGGCCAGAGTTCATAGCTAGGAATGGTCTTGAGAGTGATGACAAGTAGCTCATGCTCAGCATGATAAAGATACAGGACCGACTGAGCCTGTGCATATAAGAAAGAATCATTACAGCAGAATCATTCTGGGTAGAGCAATCCACATCAAGACAGAGAAAAGAATATCATAGCAGCAGAGACTCCAGTCCCAGTTTAGTCCTGTGGCTGTCATTGTCACAGAGATAGCATGGAGAAAGTCTCTACAGGCATTAACAACACAGAAAAGAGGCAAGGCAAATGTGAAATCCAAGTCTGAGAAAGAGGCTGGAGACACACACAGTTTTCCTCAGTGACTGGGAAAGACAAAGAAATGCACTTAAGGCAGAAAGAAGGGAGACATGGTCTAGGGGAGATAATGAGCTGCTTTTTTTTTTTGTTTAGCTTGAACTTCAGCTGGTTGTGAGGCCTTAGTGGGAAAAGGAAAATCTGGGAGATACAAGTACAGTGAATCCAATTGAAATTGTAGGGAGAAATTATTTTACTCCAAGATAAGGTTAATTATTTAACTCCAGTATGATCAAGAAAGAGAGATTTACTTCAACAAATATGCTTTAATCATTATGTACTGCTATTAATTATTTTTATGCTCATTTTACAAGGTCAATTCTGCCTGCAAATACAGCTGAACCACTACAGCTACACACAGCATGTATTTCCATTGAAACAGGGAGTCAGAAACATCAAGAGGACATTTGCCTCTGCATAGAGATGGGGATCTTAAGAAAAACATCTGTAATCACCTACTAGAATGGGCTCTTTGGGTTCATTCTGAATCCTCACAGGTTTTATTCCACCTGGACATCTTACTGAATGTCTTTTTTGCTTCAATCTTCACTGCATACCAGCCCTCAGAAATCCCAGACCCTGGAAGTAAGAGGGAAAGCTTGGAGAAAGACTGTCCACTGGTCAGTGAGGATTGGGTTAGGAATCTCTTGGGTAAATTTAACACACGTGAGGCCCAATCCTCATACAGGGCTGCAAAGTGATGCCAGTTCTCCATTCCTGGACCCCTGATATCAGTACTTTTAATTATAACAATTTTGTGAGAAAACATGAACCTAAACCACAAGTATTATGCCTACAGTATTAATTTTTCTGAGCGTGTGCTTTGGTAGTGGAATGTACTGCAATTATATTAACATTCTGAACATCTTATCCCTGAGATAAACATGTTTCTGATTGGAATTCAGTAAATGGTGTACATTGCAGAATATGGGTCATGAATTTTGGTTTCATCAGGGCTGAAAAGAAAATATAGCCAGTCTAAAAAGTAAAGGTTATAGCTGCTCTTGCAGTGAGTTTGGCATGGTGTCAAAAAAATTGTCTTGACAGGATTGCATTAGGGCAGAACTATCTAGCAAACCCTGGGATTTCTCATCTGCTTTTTCAGGCAGTTACCTAAAACAGGAGGTGATGAAGTAACCTCTGGAAAGAGACTTAGTCATGATCCCCAACCACTGTGTATGCAGCAGCATCAGCCCATGGGGAGCAAGCTGCAGTATCATGGGTGGCAGAGAGCACACCCTCTGCCTTTGCCTCCTGCTCTCCTCTTCCCCACTAAAGCAGGTGAAGTCCTGGTTCCCCACAGACCAGTATCTACCCACACTGCCCAGCTTGTCTCCTCTTGCTTCAGCCAAGTGGTCTGTGTGGCTTGCACTAGCTGGACTCCCCTGGGAGGTGGGTAAAGCAAGAAGCAGCAGCTGGGGCTGTTTGCTTTCTTGCACAGTGTCGCAGACTGAGAAAGTTCAGATCAGCCTGAGACAGAGGATGGTCACTTCCACACTGACTCAGAGTGTATCTCAGATTTCCCTGCTTATCTTCCCCTTTGCTTATGGACTGTCTCCCAGATCTGTTTTACTAATCAAAACATTGTCCCATTAGGTTTTCAGCACTTTGCTGAAAAGTCGGCCAATGAAGCATTTGGAAGGACCTGAGATTCTGTTTTCCAAGAGATTTTATTCCTTCAAGGGCTGAGCTTTTCTTTGCTGCCTCACACCTCCCTCTTGAAAACATCAGAACATTTGGGGAACTGTCACATTGGATTTTATTACCTTGCCCTAATGCAAGGAGACTGGAAAGTGACCCAATTCATAAAAACAACCCCAACAAACTCCAGACCAGCAACAACAAAAAGAATTTGTGCAAACACCAATGCAAAGATGGCAAAGCAAAGGGGATTGGATTTTCTCAGCAAGCTAATCTTTTCTTTAAGGAGCTCTACAATGTAAATTTCAGACAAACTCACTCTGTTAACAACTGAATTTTTTCCCCTTGCTTTTGGAGGAAATCTATCTCTCAAATTCTATATATTGACAACCAAACCCTTTCTGCTTTTATTTAATCTTTCTAAGGTAAAACTGTCCACTGAAACCCATGACTTGAAATCTGTATCTCTTTAAATCATCATCTTATCAGCAGTTGCTGTAACATATTTTTATAAATACACATAAAACCCCAACAACAACAACAAACCAACAAAACAGGAACTTCCCATGTCTGGAAAAGCATCTGTTCTTGCTGTGGTTTGTACAGAAAGAGAGGTGAATACGTGCTGAGGATAAAGAGCCAGGCAGGTTTACTACTCTTCCACTTACAGGGTCAGCAGGAAGATTACTAGATTCCAGCTATCCAGGACTTAAGGATCCAAAATATGTCAGATTGTAACTCACACTAAGTCTCCTTCAGCTTTGGTGCATTACTCTCCCAGCAAAGACCTTCTCCTGGGCATCCATCAGTCCCTCAGAAGCTGAAATCTGGCACGAGCAGCAGTTATATGGAAATGGGAGACGACTGGTCCTTGATACTTAAACTGCAAATCTGTAATTTGTTTTTTCCTTCACATTGTAAATTATTCCAATTCTAAACACGTGCTGGAAAAGCTGCTTTTCAAAATCTAAAACTGCTGCAGAGGATCATGTGCCAATATTTAGACCACCCGGCTACGAAGCTGCATTTCCCGTTCTCTCTTCTCATGTTTGATAGAGCACTTTTGAGAATGAAAAGTGACTGTGGGCCCCAAAACACACACACATTATATCAAAATGCATGGACACTCTACTAGGACCATCCCAAATTCAGGAGCTGAAGGTAAAAAATCAGCCTAAAAATTGGTTCTTCAGGATTTGGGCAACAATCTTCACTGAGGAAATGGGAGAGGGATTTTATTACCTTCATCTCCTGTTATTGAGGCTCAGAACCAGCAAAATACTTAAGCATCATGCTTCAAAATACTTCAGTGGTAAAACAGTGTATGCTTAAATACTCTGTTGGATCAGGACCCGAGTACGTACTTAATCAGCAACAGAAAAGAGCCAAACAAACCTTTCCACTTTCCGAGTACTGTCATAAAATCCCTATTTCTGGTGCAGTCAGGACCACTGCTGTCCCTTCTCCTGTTCAGTACTGAGCTGCTGGGCCAGAACTGCAGTTCTTTCTGAGCTTTTGCTCTGGTGGGCAAATAGTGGACCTGTGTTTGTCTGTTTGCACAGGTCTGGTGAATGCTGTGCTGGCCAACACTCACATATTTTTACTACCACCTTGCTCGGTGGTAAAAATTCTACAGTACAGTTTTACTGCTAAACTCCAGTTAGACTTGTACTGATTGCATATGCTATTGCTCTGACAGTGTATAGCACAGGGACATCCAGCAATGGCACTCAAGGTCAAAGGATCCTGGTCATTTCTATGGTGACTGTAGCACTTCAAACACAAAATTGCTAAATCTCTGCCAGTAACCAACATAGGGCTGGTAACTGAGAGCTACTGGCTGTACTTCCCAAAATTAGATGGTGCATTGCAAGGAACTAAATCTCTTCGTTCCTGACCTCAGAAGTTTTGGGGTCAGTGAGTAATTGTTTTCATGAAGGATCAGCTCTGGCATAGGTGTCACTACTGAAATGTTGTGCACCACTTCCCTCCATTAGGCAGCATCAAGAGCTGTAGCTAACTGGGTCACACTTGTAAACACAGCTCAGACCAGCTGCAGAAACTAGTTGTTTTTCAGATGAATGCAGAAGGCACTGGCTCCTCTGAACTTCACTAACACTGTATCACAAGCACATTGAGGGGATACTCACTCTTAGTACAGCTAAGTCTACTCCTGACATCACAGGGAAAATTGCAGTCCTGGTATTTTCAATGCATCCATCTCTGCAAGAAAACCTTTCCTCGGGGTTTTCCCATTATGTATTTGGGAACTTGCAAGTCCAATTTGGAAGGGACACTTCCACATTAGATGGCATTTCCAAGCCACCAAAATTCAAGAATCTCTTACCAAGAGCACAGGGGTCCAGGCCTCACCTCATAACTCCAATGTTACATTTCTCAGATGATAGGTTTTCTCCTCAGGGAAGACACACAGAACTAAAGATTTCCTTATGATCACAGTATTCCAGTTCCACTACAGTGCTTTGTGCTGTTGGCAACAATCACCCAGTCACAGTGATTGATCAGAAATTGATTGAAAGCAGGAGTTTTTCCCTCTGGTTTGGTTTGATTTTTATGTCTGACTTAGAGAGCTTGAGAACCAGACAATTGCCTCACATTCAAAATCCACTGTTTCCTCATCCCAAGCTTCTGCTCTGTCAATACAAACATAGGTGGAACAAAACAGCCAAGCACTCATCTTATTAATGTCAGGGATTTTTTCATTATATGAAACACCCATCACTAGTACAATGTCAAATGTGAATGAAGTACTTAGGATGGGAACTCACAATAGCAGGGCCAAGTGTACAGCATGTTATATGAGCTATTTATGGAGCTGATTCAGCAGACACTTGAACATGTGCTCAGGACCTAGTAAACTCTGTGAGACAGGACCACATGCTCTTGCTGTGCAGAAATAGGATGGTGAATCACCCCTGCAAATTGGGCTTTCACAGCCAGCAAGTGACACAGAGATTTCACAAACCTATATGGTTTGCTTGAAGCATCTCATTCAGAGGTAGCTGGATGTAATGCCCATGATGTGCCATGCTCAGTCCTCCTCCCACTGCCTGCCATGGGAGCCAGGGCATGCTGAGCTCTGGCATTTCTCCTCCAGCACAGCCCCTCTGTGTAAGGTTAATACCGTCAATTCGATTCACAGGGGTCTGTGAGCCAGGCAGGCAAGCTGCAGAAGAATGAGCCTCTCTCTCAAGGAGACAAGAACAAGAAAGAGGTTGCCCAGCAAAGTCATCAAAGCAAACAGCATGAATGAGACAGTGTTGATGAAGACAGAAGTGGCATTGAAGTCTGCAATAACAAAGTGGGGCAGTGACATGAAGATAAGTGGCAAAGTAATTGGCTGGTTGAGCCAAGTGTATCCATATAGTCTGCCTGCCAGCAACCCATGCAAATGGATACTAGGCACTGAAGAGCTAAATGCCTATTTATGTAATGATATTCTAGATGGTTACACAAAAATATATAGGAACAAACACTACATACAGCTAGAGGCTTCTCAGGGTGTCTGTGCTAATTATTACAAACCCTCTTTGCATCTACTGCCAGCGAATAAAGAGATTTATTTCTGAGTTTTCTTATTAATTATCCCCAGAAACCCTCTACATTGGCCCCGAAAAAGTTTTTCACGTCAAAAAGACCCTTGAAGTTACAGAAGTGCCACATTGCCAGGCCAGTTTCTGTCTCCCTACTCTAGCAAAAAAAAAAAAAAAAAAAGGCTAAAAGTTAGTGTTAGCAGCTAAGTGAATTGTTAATTTATAAGGAGAATCCCTAAGCAGCATAAAAATGATAACATTTTACAGCACAGCAAATAACATGTTCAGAGACTGGAACCATGATGCCTTCATTCCACCATTAGAGGATTGTGAGCAGCTTGGTCAGGCAGAGAATGTCCCACAGCAGGTGGAGGGAACTCCATCCTCATCCCTGTCTCCCAGTTACCCAGCATTTGTCTGCATGGGTCAGAAAAAAAAGATGCTTTCTCTTGTCTTCTTTGCCACCACCCATCATAACTTCACACAACCCAGATGCAAGTAGAAGAACCAACATTCTGGATATAAAAAGTCAAAAAAGTACTAAAACCAGTGGCTTAGATCATGTGACCATTACTTAGTTACTCACAACTAAACGACCAGTTATTAACTAACAGCCAAAAATGTTTTTCTAGAGCTTGAGTACTTCAGTTTTGGTACAGAAGGTCCTCACTGGCTGTCCTGGGTCTCTGAAGCCACAATAGCAAGGGACATACAATAACTTTGGTAAAACATGTGAGATTCATCATACTGCAGAGAAATGTTTTAATGTTAGATTTGATGTATGGGTTGAAACTTTGTGCTTTTGAAAAGCAAGTCCAACCACATGCATGATGTTTGAAAAGGCCCTGTTTCAGTCCTGACAAATGAGCACCAGATGTTTCTTTTATAGTACTTGCATTTTATATAGTCATTCAACATTTCAGGCTCACGTTAAGGTCTTAGAAACTCTCTCTGACACACCTACCACCCCATAAAAGAAGAGAAGCTGTGAGAGAGAACAAAATGAAAAATGAAATATAATAATTCTGAATAAACACAGCAAATAAATGAAGGAAAAGCCTAAGTCTTTCCACAAGGGAAAAAAGAAAACAGGGTGAGAATAACTTCTGGGTTCTCTTATTATCAAGCATGGACCAAGTGTTTAGAAAATTTCTCACAAAGAACATTTTTGGATTTTTTTTTTTGTTTATTTTATTATTGCTTTCAAAATTAGTGTGTGCTGAAAGGTTCCCTTTGACCTGTAAATGCCATAAGCAAGGAGATTAAAAGGCCTGTAATTACACCTGGCCATCCTGGCTTCTTTACGGTGACAGTGGGGATGAAGTTGCTTCCATGAAGGAAGGAGTTTAGCTTTAGGATTTGTTTCCTTAACTGTTTATTTTCTTTTTTTTTTCTTCCTCCAACCTCACTGCCCACCTTGTCCATTCTGAAGGAAAGCACTCTCCACACCAGTATTTCCTCTGTCCAGCACCCTGCAAGGACACCTTGGAGTGGAACTGCACAGTGCCAGAGAAAGTGTTATTATTTTCATTCTTGCATGGCTCAGTCTCTGGCAGGTTTGTTTTTCTTTTCCATTTTCTTCTGTCCCCAGGACTTTTCACAGCTTGTTGACTGGACACATTGAAAAGCTTTCTTGCTAGAAAAGCAATTTAAATGTAAGATTAAGCAATGTCATTGTGCAGGTACACACTGAGTTAAAACACATACCAAGAGGCTGAGAAAGGGGTTCCACTCCTCGATCTACCACTGACTAAATTGGTCACCTTGCTTCAGATTTCACCCATCTGTGAAGTGGGATAATGATCCTTCCTTAACTCACAGGGCAAGAATGTCATTAATATTTGGACTTGGTTTCAGATTCTTAAAGAAGAGCTTTTCCATGATATCATTTCCCTGTTTTGGCCAACAGTTGGACTAAAGATGTGAGTGTAGTTCCAATGCTATATCCTATGAAGTCTGATGGCTGGGTGTGATGTCATCACCTGGAACATGCACTGCCTTTACAATGCCTGTTGTGAGAAATTAGAGATTGAGTCAAAGCAAAGCCTTGATTTCAATCTCTGTGAACTTCAGGAAAGTTTATACTTGACTCTGCATCCCAGTTTAGCTGCTTGGGAGCATCAAAGACAAAACAACTGGACTCATTTCAAGAGTGGAACTGTGGACTGTACTAGGAGCTCATTTTCTATGGCTCTGGCTTTTGCCTTGAGTGCCCTGATGCTGCTGCAAAGCTGCTGCACTACACACGATTTCTTGCCAGAAAAGGTGTGTGCACAGCATGCAGCTGCCTTCCAGGGACTTGGTGGGGGGGACAGGTACCTCAAATGGATGAGCAAACAGTGCAAATGCCCTTCCAGTTCACAGCCAGGAGCTCAGTCCCTTAATGGTTTCCTAGAGGCACATCAGGCAGCACAAGCAGAGGGTTCTTGGCTCCTGCCGCGGCTGCTCAGAGTCCCCGCAGGCAGAAGGACGCGGGGTGATTAATGTTTCATTGTGAACGCCGAGCCCTTGCTACTGGAAAAAGGTGGAGATTATCTTGCTGCTGCTGCCCCACAATGGGCAGATGGTATAAATCCGCACGCAGACTCTAAGCTCTCTGAGCAGTCGCCCTTTGTTTCTGCTGCACCTGTGGTTTTCTGTGTCTGATCCTACACTGAACCCTAAGATGGAAAAACAACCCCCAAATTCAGTTCTGAAAGGGGCCTGTAACTGAGCCCCGTCCCCTGCAGGTAACAGTCATTACACTGGCAAGGTCATCCCATCTTGATAACTAACCACAAGAATATACATCCATGTATTAGCCACTTTGACACACACCACACACACACCCTCAAATACCATGATCATTTTCCTCAGAGCCACTAGGAAATCAATTATTTGTTGTGGAGAGGGGAGAGGAATTGACACATCTGACAACATTTGTCAGGGTAGTGGTAGGACTGGAGAGGATGGATCAAAACTAGAGGTGGGTAGATTCAAATCAGACATGAGGAAGAATTTCTTCCCCAGGAGGGTGGTGAGACACTGGCACAGGGTGCCCAGAGAGGTGGTAGAAGCCCCATCCTTGGAAGTTTTGAAGGCCAAGCTGGATGGAGCTCTGAGCAACCTGCTCTAGTGGGAGGTGTCCCTACCATGGGCAGGGGGGGTTGGAACTGGATGATCCCTTCCAACCCTGACCATTCTATGGTTCTGTGTGTCCTCAATACCTTACTAAGCAAGGCTTGCTCAGCACTGATCTCCTGTGTGAGGCTGGGCAGTGCTGAGCAGTGAATGCTGATCTGAATGGTGACTGCAATAGGTGGCCACAATGGCCACCAGCCTATTCTTTTTTTGTGTTTTGTTTTGTCTCTGCAGCTGAGCTTTGGGCTGGGAAGTGGCTTTTGTGATGATTTTATGGCACCTCAGTCTCGACCTAATTCACTCCTATGTGTTCAAATAGATCAGGATTTCCCTTGGAACGTGGATTAAAAAGCTGACATTTAACATATACACACTCATAATGTATTATTCTGACTAGCACTGAAATATTCATATAGACACAAAGCATGCAAGGGCTCCACAACAAGGATAAAAATACAGATCCCAGTCACCATTCCAAGGAGGCAGTGAGTCTGTAAATCAAACATGTGGCACACTTTGCCTCAGATTATCCTCTTGATGCACCAAAGCAGTATCTAATCAGCTTTCATTCTAGCAAATACAGATTTGTGTCATAAGTCAAGTAGGGAATAACCCACAATCTCAGTCTGCACTTGCAGTTGAACAATAACTATTGCCATGAAGGTCTAAGGTGTTCTGGGTACAAAGTAAATGCTGGTGAGCAGAACTTTGCATGGTGTGAAAAATCTGGAGGGATTAGAAACACTTTGTCTGCCAAAGATTCTATTACAGCACTGCAGTACTCTGTACAGAATTGCAAGCTCAAATCCCAATCCTTTGAACATAAGGTGAGGTATTAAGTTTTCAGGATAAATTTAAATGGAAGAATTCTTAGGAAAATCCAAGTAAGAAATGGAATAGTTTCTCTTACTTTTGGAAATGCTTACCATTGCTAATAAGAATTTCTGAAACTCGATGTATTAAAGCAGTATATGCTTTAAAATCCTCTCAAAGCTAAATAATCAGAGAACTAAGAATTCTGTAATTATATGTAAGAGTTTTACCCAGATTTTCATTCTTGACTGCAGCACTGTGTTAAGACACATTCATAATACCTGTTTTGGTTGTTGTTTTGCTTATTCAGACAAGCCCTATTGATCTCAAAGAGCTTTGTGTACACAGAAAGACTTGATTAAAGGATGTGAAAGGCCACGGATCCTTTGTCTTGAATTTTAAGCCTTGGGGAATCTGATTTATTCTCCTGAACTTTAATTCTGACATTTTTTTTTTTTCCACTTCTAACTCAAGCAGAGACAGCAGCTTGAAAAAACTCAGCTTCCAACGAAGTCATACCTTGTTTGTTTGTTTCTGAAACAGGTGATTAGTAGGGAAACCTCCTCTGACTCCAATGAAATGACTGCAGCCTTCTCGTGCTGTGGGCAGGGACATGGGCACCACCGCAACTCGCCCTGCAACTCCAGGACCCTGGGAGCCGGCTGCTCACAAAGTGACCCAACAGCTCCAGGTAAGTGAGTCCGTTTTGTGCTCGGTGTCCCCTCAGCGGTTGGCATCACAGCTCCGCATCTCTGGGCAAAACGCAGCCGGCTGCGGCTTTCAGTCAGGAGCCGGAGGGTCAACCGGAACCCTCAGGCCTTCAGCGTTTGCCACCGGTTATAGCACCGCAACACCGGAGAGCGTTACCAGTATTTACACAGTACACAAAAGACGCTCCCGGACGGCTACAACCATAGCGAGCGTCCCTAACCGAGGGGCTCGTTCTCTAAGTGACCGTAACGAGACGAAGGGCCGGGAAGGGACGCAGCGGGATCCCGGCACCTGAGCGCGGTTCCCGCGGCCTCAACCCCGGGGCTCCGGGAGGCGGCCCCTGACAAAGGCGGAGGGAAGCGGGGCCGCCAGTGGCCATTGAGACCGGACCGTGCGGGCCGGAGGGTCTCGCACCCCCTCCCCGGGCCCAGCTGAGGCGCTGCGGACGAGGCCGGGTGCGGGAGAAGACGGGGCGCGCTGTTCCCGCCGGCGGGACGGGCGCGCGCCGCTGCCGCCGCCGTCAGGGCGAAGGGAGGCGCCTCGGCCACCAGGCGGCGGCAGAGAGCGCGAGGCCGGCGTCCTCCCCCCCTCCGTGGCGGAGAGACGGGCTGAGGGGAGAGAGGCGGGCCGGGGGGAGAGAGGCGGGTGGCGGGGAGAGGCGCTCTGGTCGCCAGCTCGCTGGTTTAAGACGTCATCACTGTGCGGCGGTGGTGACGGAGCGGCGGCGGTGTGAGGGTTCTGTGTCCGTCTCTGCTCGGCTCGGCTCGGCTTGGTACGGCACCGGACGGCGAGAGAGGGTGAAGGTGGCCCAGGGGAGGCCGTGGTGGGGGTGCCGGGCCCTTGCGTGGCGGGAGCTTCTCGCCGCGCCAGGGGAGGGTGGCAGGTCGGCCGGGATTCCTTCCCTCAGGCCTCAGCCCCGGCCTTCCAGAGCAGTTTCTGAGGCAGAGCCCTCGCCGAGAGACAGGGAACTGCTGGAGGGCAGCAAAGGTGACTGGGCGACTAGAGTAACGAGGAGAGGTTGAGAGAGCTGGGGCTGTTTAGATGGGGAGACTGCGAGGAGGCTTTTTGGATGTCTATATATAAAGGGTGGGTGCAGGGAGGATGGAGCTGGACTCTAATGCCTAGTGACAGGACAAGGGGCAACGGGCACAAGCTGGAGCACAGCAAGTTTCATCTAAACAGGAGGAAAAACTTTGCTGTGAGGTTGACAGAGCCTGGATCAGGCTGCCCAGGGAGCTATGGAGCCTCTCTGGAGTCTTTTGGAACCCACCCGGGTGTACTCTGGTGTAGTGAGCTCCAGACAAACCTGTTTTCTTGTGTGGACTTGGACTAGATGATCTCTAGAGGTCCCTTCCAACTCTGATGATTCTGTAATGGGTTTTCTGTTTTTCAGAGCATTCCTGTTAAGATTGCTACTGTAAAGACATGACCACACAGGTAAAGAAAAACTCAGTGTTCATTAAACTAATCACTAGCTTGATATTTTATTAGACTGCTCATATATAATGTTAATTATTTTTTCTTTCTAGTATGGTATTCTCTTCAAGCAAGAGCAAGGTGAGAAAACACTAACATGTATTAAATGATATTGATCTCCTTGGATGATGTGAAATTGATAATGGCAGATATACCTGTGAGATGAACTTCATAATTTTGTATTAAGTATAAATCTGAACAACTTAATAATAACTATGCTGGTTTTTCAACAGTGACCTTGGAGAACAAGATACATAATGTGTTTTGGACCAGTGAAAACAGTGAAAAGGCTCTCAGAGCACTGAAGAGCAAGGGCTTTATTGCCAGTGTTACAAGCAGCAATTTTAACATTATCAGAACTGGTGCTTGTCTCCCATCAAAAGAAACCACTTGATTTTTAATTTCTGTGCTTCCATTCTCTTTTAGCTCATGATGATGCCATTTGGTCAGTTGCCTGGGGAAAAAATAAAAAAGATGGTTCTGAAACAGTGATCTCTGGTTCTCTGGATGATCTGGTGAAGGTCTGGAAGTGGTAAGTGAAGTGCTTTTTATTAACCAGTTTTTAGCCTTGAAAGTGGCCAGTGTGGAGAGAAGAGCAGCCTGAATTTCCATCATCTGCAGGGATGCCAAAAGTGACATCAGGGAAGGGGTTGCCTTGACATGACCAAACCAAAGAATGAGAAATGCATGAGAATGAGAATGTCAGGAATCCTCTTAATAGAAAAAAAGAGGAAATGAAATCTTCCTTCTTGACTAGAAAAGTTAACCCTCACACCAATGAGTCTGGATGGTGCTTTTGCAATTGAATTGTTCTGTCTCTTAGCCAAAGCAGTGTAAAGCAGGTGCTTCACTGTGACAACATGAGTAGCTTTGTTGTGATGATTATAAAAACACTGCCCATTGCATTTCACACTGTGTGTGCACCAGTGAATGGGTGTGTGCTGGACATTCCAGTGGCACCTCATGGAGATGAAGCCCAGGCTTTGTAGGAATATGGTTGAAGTATAAAAAGAGAAATGTGGGTTGTTGTGTTTGTTTGTTCTACTTAACTGCAGTTAAGTACCCTGAGCTGTTCATAACCAGGCTTCTCTTTCCCTGGACCAAAAGGAACGATGAGAAGTTGGATCTCCAGTGGACTCTGGAGGGTCACCAGCTGGGAGTGGTGTCTGTGGATATCAGCCACACGGGCTCCATTGCAGCATCCAGCTCCCTGGATGCCCACATTCGCCTCTGGGATCTGGAAACTGGCAAACAAATCAAGTCAATAGATGCTGGGCCAGGTAAGACAGCAGAGCTGAGATGTCTCTGCCTCAGAAGTGCCCTTGCTCAGCTGGGAAATACTATACAGGGCACAATTAGGGTTTACAAGGTGACTAGGACTTGTTTTCCCTAAATCTGTGATTGCAAAAATCTTAAGGGATTTACAAACTTCACCTAAAGTTGTGTCAGTCAATTTCACTTTTATTTCTTCCACACTACTTAGGCTTTCTCAGATACATGCAGAAATGCTTTTTGCTACATGTAGAAATGCTTTTTGAGTGAGCAAGTCAAAACACAGTAAAGCTGAAATCTGGATCAAAGTTACACCTTATAAGTTGGAATTCAGGGTCTAAGACTTAATTCTAAATATTTCACTGGTCCTCTGGCAATTCCTAATTTCAGAACAATCTTACTAGTGTTTTGGGTAATTAATATTAAGCTTATAAAGAAAAAAACCCCAACCCTGTGAATTACATTGTGCCAAATAAATCCATGATACTGCTATAAAAAGGAGATTTTAAAATTCCATTGCAAGGAATATTGATCTGTTACCTTTGCACACTTCTGTTTCTGTGCTTTGATAGGTGCTAGTGGTGCTTTATTTTACTGCTTTACTATCTTGTGGTACCTGGAGAAAATGAAGAATTTAGACCTGACTCATGAAGTCTTAAATGTAAAATATTGTTACAGGAGGTTGTAATAAATGAGCTCAAGGTCTTAGGACATGTATCTTTCACTAAATGTAAACTAGTGGGGCAAACTTGAGCCATTTATATAGAAGGAAATTAACTTTCCTGAGCTTGTTAAGAGGATGTGGTAGAGTTTAGAGAGTTAGGGGGTTAAATGTGTGACCAGGGGCAGACAGAACTGACATGGTTGGGTGAGAACCAGGAACAGTCTTCAGCTAACTGATGTCTCTCTTTGCTACAGTTGATGCTTGGACTGTGGCTTTTTCACCTGATTCCCAGTACCTTGCAACAGGAAGTCATGTGGGAAAAGTAAATATCTTTGGTGTTGAAACTGGGAAGAAGGAATATTCTCTGGACACCAGGGGAAAGTTCATCCTCAGCATTGCCTATGTAAGGAGCAGAATTGATCACCTCTCATGTGAAATTGCTGTCAATCAGATATTTTTGTTTCAATGTCTTTATGTAGCTCTTTCCCAGGAGAGTGGTGCCCACTGGAACAAAAAATAGCAAGAGCACATGAGGACAGCAGGTGGTGTAATTGCACCCAGTTGGTAAATGCATCCCTCCTCTGTTTGATTGCAGAGTCCAGATGGGAAATACTTAGCCAGTGGGGCAATTGATGGCATTATCAATATTTTTGATATTGCAACTGGAAAACTGCTGCATACGCTGGAAGGTAATGACTTGGGGATGGGTTCCAGCTGCACCAGGGGAGGCTTAGAATGGCCATTAAGGAAAAATTTTTCCATACAGAGCAGTCAGAGACTGGAACAGGCTGCCCAGAGAAGGGGCTGAGTCCCCATCCCTGGATGTGGTTTTGAGGGACATGTTTGAGGGATGAACTTTGTAGAGTGGGGTTAATGGTTGGACTGGATGATCCCAAAGGGCTTTTCCAACCTGAATGATTCTGATTCTATGTGACAGCCATAGAGTGAGTTGATATTTCTGTCCATCACAGTATTTATTTAATTAAGTGCTGTAACTTAAGCCACTTAAACTACTAGAGGCAAACTATAGGGTTGATCCTGGAGGTCTTTTCCAACCTTTTGATTCTAGAATTCTATAAACTCAGGCTTGCAGCTATTTCAACAGATACAGGCAGTAATACTTAACTAATTGAATTCTTAAGTTGCTGTTCCTTCTTGTATTGCAGAGCAGTACAAGGAATGAAACTAAGCCAAATGTGTGCTGCCATGCATGTGATTTTTGTTTCTGCTGTGCTATCAGTTTTACACCAATTTATTCATTTTCTGCTGTAGCAGACATGCATTTTCTAACAGATAAATGGCCTTTAATATTCATGCAGCTTCTGGCCAATTGTATAGTTAATTAAAAAAACCCAACCACTTAATATTAAATCTTACTAGAAAATATGGCATCTTTTATTTTATTTTATTTTAAAATAAAATACTTTAGTGTTGCCTTAACACTGGGAAGTTCAGACTGCTCCAGGCCATAACTCACTCTGCATTTCAGGCCACGCGATGCCCATCCGCTCACTGACCTTCTCCCCAGACTCCCAGTTACTGGTGACTGCTTCAGATGATGGCTACATCAAAATCTATGATGTGTAAGTTGGAATTTTACAAGACACACTAACAGGAAAAGAACTCTTCAGAGAGGATGATACTGTAAGAAATATATCAAAGCCTCTGCTGTCTCCCTTCAGCTTTTGGTGACTTTATATAGGAAATAATCTTACGTAATAAAATACTACCCCCTTAGCTGGGCTTGAAAAACACATAGGGGGTGACAGCTTTAACTTGAAAACAAATTACTTCTATTAGCCCTGTAGGCAACAGGCTTATTGTTCTGTACATCTGTCCTGGGTGTTTGTGTTTACACACCTTAAACATCTGGTCCACACCCAAGCAATTATACTTTAACCTGTTTCTCCTGCTTTGTGCAAAAACCTGGGGTGCAAAATTCCCTGCTTCAGGGGTCTGCACTCCCTAGATCTGCATCACTTTGCTGCCTTTGTGGTGAAACTGGTTTGTCCACCAGTATGGACACTACCTAGTGACTTGGGTTTATGAAATGGAAACCCAGAAACTGTTACACCACCAGTTCAGCTCAGATGAAGAAATGCCCAGAAGCCACCTTGCACTGACCCATTCCTGGCTGTACTAGCCAGTCCCTGGAATTCACAACCCAAAAGCTAAAATCTGTTCTTTCCACAGGCAACATGCAAACTTGGCTGGCACGTTAAGTGGTCATGGGTCCTGGGTATTGAATGTGGCATTTTGTCCTGATGATACCCACTTTGTTTCCAGGTATTGACAATTTTCAACTATGCCTTCTTTTATGGGAGTTTTCATTTTCATGTTGGAAAAGTATTTTAAACTGGAATCTGGTGGAAGATGCACTTCTGTGCTACTTCATCCCTGTATTTGATGGGTGACAAGAGGGTTTCTTGTGAGATCTTTAAAGCTTTGCACTAGAGTCAATCTGTTAATTTAAAGTGTTCAATACTATTTTTTCTTTCAGTTCATCTGACAAAAGTGTGAAAGTCTGGGAAGCTGGAACAAGAACCTGTGTTCATACTTTCTTTGACCACCAAGATCAGGTTTGTCTGGTATTGCTTTTTCTAGGCCAGTGTCCATGGGAGAACTTTGTGTGGTTTTGCACCTTTGTGCATCAACTTGGTGCTGTAGCTTCAAGGTTGGACTTGCTGTAGTGAGATCTTTAAAAGTTTCATGGCTATATGGCACTTGCTGCTGAGCTGATTGATACTCTTAAGCATGTAGGTTGATCTCTTCCAAGTAATTACATTTTTCAGGTCCAAATTAGGCCAAAAGGATTCTTCAACTTTATTTTTTGTCTGTGGTCTTATTTCTAACACTTAGACAGCATGTGCATGTGTAAGGGAGTAAAATACTAATTTACAGGGATGGTATTATCTATAAAATGCTCAAAAGCACCCTTGAAACTATTTCCTCCTCAAGTATCTGTCATACACCACTTGTTTTTAAATGAATGTTTTGCTTACTGATGAGGGATGAGGGTTAGGAATCTACCAAGTTACTCTTGTTCCAAATGTTAGGTGTTAAACAAAACAATGGTGCTTTTTTAATGGATTATAGAGGAAGATGTAACAAATGAAATTCTGCTTTTTATTTGTGCTTTTCAACCAGTACTTTTTTTTTTTTGCTGGGAGCCTTTTCCCCTATCTGCAGCTATGGGGTTTTTAGTATTGAAGTGCAGTGTTTGATTTCCTGGGTTGTTTTAGCTGTTGTGAGTAAAGGCTGTTTCTTTTTCATTAATGTAAAATGGTGTTAGGAGACTCCCCAAAACATACAGTTGTAAATGGATCCATTCTACAACCCCCTTAATACTCTCAGCAGCCTTCACTCTGCCTGCTGAGGGACAGGGGGTCACTGGATTTGGGTAACTCTTACTTCAAAGGACTGAGATGAAAACTGTGCATGGGAAAGTAAATTACTCTTTTTATTAGCCCAAAGACAAACTGGATCATTCTTGTCTGTGAGGATGTATCAAGTCTTTAAAAATGCTTCTCTTGCTCTCCTGAAAGCAAGACAGGAAATAAGTGAAAATCTTTGGTTTCATTTATGCAAACTGGGGCAACTGCTTGTCAGCCATTTCCAAGTAGATTCTCAGGAGTGGACTGAGGGAGTTGTCAGGCTGCAAGGTGACTGGTCCATCAACCTCCTCTGCTAATAGAGGAGAAGCCTTAACTAGACCAGCCCCAGTAAGGTGACCTGAAGTCATCCTCTCTGTATAGATGGTTGCTATGAAGACATTTTTTTTTCTTGTTTTCTGTTGCTAACCTTGTGCATTCTTTTTTGCAGGTTTGGGGAGTAAAATACAATGGAAATGGGTCCAAAATTGTATCTGTTGGAGATGACCAAGAAATTCATATTTATGATTGTCCAGTTTAAATGTCTTGCTGCAGCCTTTTTGGTTAAGTCTTGTGGCAGTTTTCAGGTCTACTGCTGTCCTCCTATGTAATTTTTTAGTATGATGAAAGCAGGTATGTTTATATGTAACTTTAATTTTGTTAAGCATGAGAGAAACCTTTACTTTTTTAAAAATAAAAGCTACAGCTGCAAGTAATTTGTGTCTAATCCTTGGGAAAAAAAAAAGTATTTTTGGAAGTATGCAGTCATGGGTGAAGTAACTGCTCAGTTAATCTCCCCTGCCTTTATTCAGAAATAGGAGATGGAAAGTGGTGACCAAGCCTCACAGCAGCAGCTCATTTTAACAAAAGCCAAAGTGCCAGAGGCAGTGTGGTAGTGGTGAGGGAAATGAAAGCCTGAGCTCACCCTGAAGCTGTACCAGGGAGTGCAGTAAGGTCACTGCACACCTGTTCTGGCCATTGTCTGGTGACAGAAAGCTCATTCATCAGGCCTTTCTTTCACTGAAGGAGGGAGCTGTTTCCAACCCTCACTTAATAGAAACAGATGAAAGGAAAAAAGCTTTAATGTGATCACTGCTCTGGTGCTGTCATGTTCTAAAGCAGCAGCAGTATATTCAACACATGTGCTTTCAGTTAAGGCTCAGTACCTAAGATGGAGGAGTTGGTAAAACCCCTGTTTTAGCAACACTGAAATACAGAATTTGTGCTTCTGAAAAATCAATATTTTATTTGGAAGTAGTTGCCTGTATGTAAAGTAGATGTATGTGGAGTACATACTAAACAGCAGAAGAGTAACTTACAACCCCAAGTTAACATTTACATAGAGCTAAGCAACTGAAGGAATGCTACTCTAGTACAACAGGAACAGAGATGATGAGGCAATGAGTAGGGCATGCACAAAATGCTTCTGAAATACAAACATGAGACAGGTACTAACACAAGTTGAAGATGGGTAACAACCTACCCTAGGGGACAGGAATCTCAAAGAAACTTCCTTTACATAGAAAGGGGGTTCTAGAGTAGCTTAGAAAGTACAAGAAAAAGCACAATCAAATGTGAAGAGTTCTATTTATTAGAAGTTATTTCTGCTATGTTTTATTCTATGAAATTAATTTTCCAGTATGAAAGTATTTACATAAGACACTCCACTTAGCCTCTATCAATATTGCCAAAGTCTTATATAAATAGCATAGGTGAAATAAATTGAGAACCCTCACAGCAAAGGAGAATGTTTTTACCAACTCAGTTGGTAGTCAGCTGTGTGACATTTTGCTTTATATATAAAGACTACAAGAACACAATATAAATTAGTTACAAAAAGGTGATACTGACAGCGCAGCAACTCAATTTGCTGAACACAAAACCCACAAGCAGTGGCTTGTCACAGCCATGCAGTTTTCATTGTGAAAATTTACATTTTTGGATGACATCCATTCCACCTTGCTTTAAGATGTCTGGCATTGGACTCCTGTTCTTGGACCCTCCTCATCCTCCTCATAGGCCTCTCCCCCACTATTGCGATAGGTTTGCTCATTGGGGTCAAAATCTTCCAGGTCTACCTGATCCATCTCATCTGTAATCATGACATCTTCTCGTGGGGGAAGCAGAGCCTCCAGCAGACACAGTTTCTCCCTTGGGAGCCAGTAGTGCTCTGGAAACTGGACCTACAATTTGACATATAGATACTTAACCATCAGTTGCTCCTGCTGCCAGTGCCCCTCTCTGCTACAGAAAGGCAGGGAACTTACCAAGAACTGTATGATTAAGCTGCCTTTATCCATTGGAGATTTGTAGACAGGCATCCCCTCGTTGTAGATACACTTCAGGTCACCATGTTTTATCACCTCACCTACAGAGGCAAGAGCTGTTAAGTAAGCTCACGGGACATGGGCTTCCTAGCCACTGAAAAGCAGAGTTCTGCACCAACAGTGTTCCCAGAGCACCTGAGGGAGGCTGCTACACAGCAGAAAATGCTGTAGATGAAGGACTAAAGCCAAGCTATGCAGAAGTGAGGCCATTTAATACAAGAGAATCACCTTCTCCTTGCACAGCCTTCACACGCCATTAACACTCCAGCAGAGTTCCATTTCTGGCCTCTCAAATCTTTTCCTGGCTGTCCACCAACTGAGGCTGAACTTTATTAAGAAGCTTTTAAGAGCTTTAGCCATAATTCTGCATCTAGCATTTGAGAAGTGACAAGAATGACAAAGAACCAACCAAACTAAATAACTGCAAGTGTGGCTTGACTCAGTTGCATCAACTAGTTAAAGCAAAAGACCTCCACAAAATCCCCCAGGCAAGCAGTTTACATGGCATGAGAACTCAACTTACCTGGCCTAGATGATATGACAAGAACTCTGTTATCCAGAGTGTCAATGGTCTTTCTGAAACCACACAGAGCCTCCGAGAGCTGGATTCTCATTTTGGTAATCAAGTCATGCCCTCTCCTCTGAAAGACACTATGATCCTTTTGATCAAGAACAATTATAACATCACCAGGCTCCAGATCAGGCTCCTGGTCACCTTCTCCATGAAATACTATCTTCTGACCATCCTTCATACCTGGAGAGAAGAAACCCATTTATTCTCTGCAGAACTGTACAGACTGTGATTAGAGACACAAAATAAACAGTTTTTACCTTTATCAACGTGAACTTCTATGATCTTTTTCTCTCTTACAACCTTACAGCCATTGCAGTTGTCACACCTGTCCTTTGGATTTATTCTTTCACCTTGGCCTTTGCATTCTGGACACACAGTTTGGATTTGCTGTACCATGCCAGGTCCAATCTGCTGAACTATAACTTGCATTCCTCTTCCTTTACACACAGGGCACTTCTCTATGGCCCCTCTCTTTCCGCCATAACCTTGGACAAAAGAAAAGTTAAATCTGATCTTGATCTCAAAACCCAAGAAAGTTCACTCTACAGGACCCAGGGTGGAACTCACTGACTTCAAAAGCATCTTTAGGGCAACTTAAGAGTAACTCAGTAAAGTATTTCCAATGGAATCAGGATTTAGTTTCTATCACACAACACCCCACAAGTTAAGACACCACTACAAAGCAAATCAAGTTCTCTATGCACAGCTTGTTTTGTTACCTCTGCCCCACCTCCCAGTACATCTTGGTTTTCAAGGAATTATCAACATTCTGACTTCAAGACCCAGTATTCCATTAATACTTCAGAAGTCATCTGCTTGCTAAACAAGACCTCCTTAAGATTCACTTCAAAGGTGACCAGTCACTATGGATACCTAATGGCTGCAAAATTAGTTGTGTAATACAAGGTAGACTTCTACCCACAGCAATTAACATAAATGTTTAATGAAACAGACATTTATTAAAGCTCCAGATTAAGATACTTTAAATTTAGGTACCCTTAACTATAATTCACAGACAGTTTGGTTCAGCCACTAGAACAGTAACTTTATACCACTTAAGAAAATATCCTTTTAAGAAAATTTCATTCTAGGATGAGCATAGGAACTGAACACCCTGGTGAACTTTCAAGAGAGTGGGAAGGGGAGGAAGGCAGAAAAATAAACATTAAAAACAAAACTCTTACACTTTAGTCCCAGCCCCCCTCCCCACAATGTTCTTAAAAACCCCAATAAAACACAACAACAACAAACTTGGAGTAAGAGGGGTCTGAAACCACTACTTGTTGGTTTTTTTTACCTTCACACTTTCCACAAATAACATTCTTTTGCAGGGCCAGTTTCCTTGTAATACCATTATATAAATCTTCCAGAGATACACCTAACTGGTGCACAACATTTTTGCCTTGAAACGAAACAAAAAAAAAAGATGTATTAATTCTGGTTCAGCTGTTGTAAGGACATGATGTTTACTTAAGGCTTCTACACTCGTTGATACATGCACAGTCCCACTGAAGAAAAGTTCATTCCCAACTTGGAACACAGCTCAGCCCCCTTGGAAGCATGTGCAGTTCCAGCAGCTTCCACTGAGCTGCACCCCCTTATGGCAGAACATGAAGTTCAGCTGTAGTTAAGGAAAGCACCATGAAAACCACCCTACCCCTCATTTACAAGCTTAACCGAGACAGCAAGATGCAAGGACACTACCAGCTTCCCAGCTAGTCAATTTAGAAGTTGCTCTTGTGCCTACCTATAAATTTCCATACCACTTCATAGCTTAATTTCAAAGATTTTACAGCAAGTTACTGCTTGCCTCTTCAACAGACACTGGGCATGGAAAGAGACAAATCTCATACTGTGCTTTTGGCAGCACCCTGCACTCAGTTTCAGATAATTTCTCCCAAATATTTTAATGAGATTTAACATTACTGAAGGTTAAGTTGATGGTGTCCTTTGAAGCAAGTTGCCCAAAGCATATGAGCAAGTGAGGCACAGCTCTGGAAAGAAGGTAACTTAAAACAGATCTAATTCAACTGCTGTAACCTACCAATGTTTCCCCTCCCTTAACAATTACCCACACCCATTTTAATTTAAAAAAAAAAAAACGAACACAATTCAGCAGAAATTGCTAAGGCTATGGCATGTTATCTACTTTATTAGAATCTTAATGCTAAATAACTAAAAAAAATTCAATATATAGATAGTAGTTTACTTGCTCTGTTGTTGCAATGAGCAATAACCCCCACTATGTGCACTTAGCAGAACAGCAGTACTGCAGCACAGGTGTTTTTATGCTGAAGTGCATGGTTAGAGTTTCTAGAACTTGTTGAGAACTGTGTACCTCTTCTCTCTCTATTCATTCGGCCTCCACCACCAAAGAACATGTCAAAGATGTCCATGGGTGAAGAGAAGCTGCCGCCACTCAGGCCTCCTTCTTTAATAGCCTGCTCCCCACCCTGGTCATAGAGGTCCCTTTTCTTTGGGTCCGACAGAACTTCATATGCCTGGGATATGAGTTTAAACTAAAAAGAAAAAAGAAGCTCTGAACAACTATGACCAAGAGGAAAAGTAAACCCTCTCATATGCAACTCCAGATGGAGCTGCTATAGCATTTGTCTTGTTCCAAAAGGAAACTCCCTAAACAAATGGATAAGAGACTATTAAGAGTACACTTTTGCACAAGTAAACCACCCCCTTTTTTCCCCTCCCCCTCTCCCCCCTCCTCCCATGTTACAAGGGGGCTTAATTCAGAGTCAAACCCCACTTACAAACATATACAAACTACACTTTGAGGACTGGGGTAGTTGCAAACGTTTAAACAACTCCCCAAGTCCGTTTAGAAAGGGAAATGATACTGTCCCCAAAGTCTTGGGGGAGCCCCTGGGCACTCAGTCAGTGATGGCAGCAGTGCCAGTCATTCTAAAGCTACACAGGGATCCATGCCAGCCAAATTTCTACATGCAGCTAGACCTGAGCAGGTATTTCAGTGACCAGACACTTGTGTTGCCAGCTTAACACAATCAGAAGATTAAAATCAAAATATCTGCTTAATAAAAATTAAGGGATTAAAATAGCTATCAAGATTTCCCAATTTCTAAGATGACTTAGATAATTTTTAAGCAAATTTGCTATTTCTCAAATGACTGCTTCCATTTTAAACATGATTTACTCATGACCAGGTAAAATGCTCTAAATAAAAAATGCATAAACCAAAGCAGAAAAGGTTATCCTTGACTATGTTACTATTGAACTAGCTTAAATTCTGTAAATTAATATACTAGATAAGAAAATACGGATCTTCTATTCCTGTGTTAAGGCATTTTAGATAGTTTTATTATTCAAGTTCTCCATAGTTCTCCTATTGTGGTGCTCATTTATCCTCCTAGGCAATGTGGAGTTGAGGGAGCCTCTGCTAACACATCTAAAATGGGTTTGCTGTAAACAGCCCACCCACGTACAACCCAATTTTCTCCAGACGGTTACCTTGTGCATCTGCATTAGCACTTGCTCTGAGGAAAACTCATCCTGCTCTGGAATGCAAATCCATCCAGTGCAACCCCACCACACACAGTAGTGCTGGGGGTGGATCCATTTGAGTCTGACACAGCACAACGGCCGTTAGGACGCTAGAAATCCTTTCAGCTTTGCTCGTTTTAACCAGCACCTCTGGAAGAATGACCTCCCCACTGACAACTGTGTGGAGACCATTAGGGATTAAGCCCAAAAAGAGAGTTTTACACACCCCCTCCTGCCACAGCTGGGCCATTAGGCCTGTTACCAGTATATCTTTTACAGACTGAAGAGCGGGAGCCTTCATTTAATTGCACTGTGCTGCAGTAAGGACGTTTTATCCCTCCTTTAACCAAAGGAACGTTTAAAAACGGGCGCGCTTTCTGCTTTCCTCCACCACCAAGGGCCGGTCGGTGGAAGCCACTCGCTGCCCCACGACTGCTGCTCTGCGCAGGCCCCGCGGTTCCCCCGGCGGAGTCGCCCATGTTGGGGCCCAGCGGCTCCCGCATGAAGCCCGGGCGGCTCAAGCAGGGCCCGGGCCCCAGGCCCAGCCCTCCCCGGCTCCCCCACCCCCACCTCTCCTGAGGGGGCTGCCCGGCCCAAGGGGTGCCGCCGGGAGCGCTGCCACCTCACCACGGGCCCCCGACCCCGGTCTCAGCCCCCACGTACCCGCTCGCCCTCGCTCGGGTTCTTGTCGGGGTGATATTTCAGCGCCAACTTGCGGTAGGCGCGCTTGATCTCCTCGGAAGAAGCCGTGGGCTTCACCTGCAGGATATCGTAGTACTCCGTCTCCTTCACCATGGTGCTCTGCTGGGAGGGCACAGCGCGTTACACCGCGTTACCACCCTTAACGATGGGCCGGACACCCGCTCCCAGTCCCGCACAGGCCCCGCCGGGCCGGACCCACCGTGCCGCGCTCCCCACCGCAAACACCCCGCAGCCCGCTGCCCGATAAACGTCGCCCCGCCTCTTCCGAGGGTTTTATATGGGCAGCGGCCGAATCTTCTGGAATGACGCCTCCCTACGTCACAGGCCTGGAACGGTCTAGAAGTCCCGTGCGTGGCGTCACTGCCGGTGCGTGGCGGGGGAGGAGCCTGGGCCCGCTCTCCGGTGCCCGCGCTCTCCGGGTGGCTGCGGGGCGCGGCCTGGGGCAGGCTGGGGATGAGCAGCGGGGACCGCGCCCCGCCTGCCTCCTGAGGGAGGTAGCTCGCTGGGGGTGGTTTCTCCCCGCAGGTATCTCTATGTTTGGTCACTGAAGTCACTTTTCTTCACCGGAGTCAGTTCTTTCTTCAC
>JAOEGS010002262.1:117454-129831 GCA_025447755.1 Corythornis vintsioides
GTGGTTTCTCCCCGCAGGTATCTCTATGTTTGGTCACTGAAGTCACTTTTCTTCACCGGAGTCAGTTCTTTCTTCACTGGAGTCAGTTCTTTCTTCTCACTCCTTAATTCCCTTAAGGTTTCTGGCCTGAGGAACGTCCTTGTTCAAGCTGCCCTGCTCCTGGAAAGCGAGTATTGCTTGCACGGGAGATGGTCTCGTTAGTTAATAGATTTGGTTCTGACACCTCGTCCCTTAATATTTTGGGTGTTCTAAAATTAAATGAGTTTATGGTGCCTCCCTGCTCTGTGTTCCTTACTTGCCCTTTTCTCACCTTCTGAGGTGAGTGGGCCAGAAACTCAGTTTTCATCTTTTTGCAGGCAACTCAAGGTCTCTAATAAACAGTTCACTGCTCAGGTGAAAGGAGGTAACTGGTACTGGTGTGGGAGCAAAGTAAAAAGCATATTTTGATAGAAGAACGTAAATTAATGCTGAAAATCACAAGTTGTAGAAAACCACAAGCTGTAGGAAACAAGTACAGTGCAAACTGAAGATGAGTAGAAATGCTTACAAGCTTTTTTTTTTTTTTATTCCAGGAAACAGTTCTTTATTCATGGAAGCAGTTACATAACACAAGAATGTTTCCTGTGGCTATGATAACCCAAAGGCTGCAGCACTTTGTCAACCCCAGTACAGGTAAAAAGATGACTGTGAAGAAAAGAACCCTGTTGCATTGCCTAAGAGTGGAAAATGGAGGGGAAAAAAAGGCAGTGTGGATCTTGGATGAAAAGTTTTGGTGGTTAAAAACCAGTGCCATTAGAATGAGCTTTTACTGTATTTCAGGTAAATACTGTTCTTGGTATATTCCAGTTTAGATTAAGCAGATAGATTTATTGAAGGAGGGGGGTTGATCTACAGGAAGTAACTCAGTATAAATAAAAGGAACACCTGAAAAGCATAACAAAGAAAGCAGCCTTGATAACTATTGTTTTGTCTAAATATAACTAGCAGCAGCCAAACATATAAATCTCTGCTTTGCAATTGTGAAATAGGCTGAGAACTATATCCCTTTCTTAAAGGGAAAAAACTAGTTTGTTCTAGTAATGGTCTTCACCTTGAAGACAAAGGAGCCATAATCCTGTAGTCTCAAAGATAATCCTGGTTAAAAAGAAATGCTAAATCTCTCAAAAGCTTTGCAGCAGCTGAATGCTTCAACACATCTGAGGCTTTCAAAGCACCTAGTGAATTTTCCACTGGGATATGTATTTCAAAGATCAATTTATAGTAAGCTGTAAAGAGACAGTATGTCATTTCTGTCAGTAGAAACTCTTGTGTGGGTGTATGGAGATACTGGCAAATATAATGTGATCTCAGACTTGTGGGTGGTTTCTTACTACTAACAGTTGTTACTGCTAGTAACATCCAAAAGCTTCCCTGCTGTGGATCTTTGCTAACCAGCACTGAGTTTTCTGCTTTGTTTAATGTTCTTAGAGGAAGCTGTTCAGTTTATATTTACTTTAGTGTTCAGTATTTGGTATCTCCCATCTTTGGCTCAGTTGGTACAACACAACTCCTTATCCAAAGAATGACTGGGAAAAGAAGTGGTAAGGTTTGTTGTTTTGGATAAGAACCATTGGGGTGATACCAGTTCATCAGTGTTCTTTGCATCATCATCTGCATCTCCTGCACTGCCCTAGTCTGAGAACTGCAGTCACCCTGGTTCCTGAGGGGAACACAGGGCTTCTTTAGCTCTCTGAAGTAAACAATTTCCTATTTATCAAGTCTAAAGCAGCAGAGTTGGAATCAGCAGCTGATTTTACTCTAATTTGTCATAATTAGTAATAAATGTAATACAACCTTTAGACATGCAGACATTTCTCAGCAATTGGAGTGGTGGCTCCTTTACTCAACCAACCTGGTGAGTGTGTATATGCTCAACTCTGTTTATTTTTCTTGCCTCTTTAAGTCTGTGGCTGTTTGTGACCAGCAGTTGCTTTACCCATTTCTCAGATGAGCAGCTAGACCCTGCTGCCTGTTTATTTAACCACCAGAGGATTCTTTTTTGGGTTCTGAAATGGGTATTCCCACTGTTAGCACAAAACAAGAAGCATAACCCTGCCTCCCCCCAGCCTTGGGAAAATACAGCATCTTTAAATGCCACAAGAATTATGCAGTTATCTTTTAATCTCTGCTATATGAAATATTCATAGAAGCAAGAGTACTCTGCATTTCTGTCTTTTATCTGGCTGTAATGTTTCTCATTAGTGATGCCTTCTAAACTGAAGCTGCTGTTGGAAGCAGCATCCTGGAGGCACAGGTCAGGGTACAACCTGTTGAATTGCAGCACTTTTGATTTGTGCAAAAGAAGTTCCGAGAATAACTTCTATTACAAACACACCTGAAAAAAACAAAACAAAACAAACCAGGAATCTGATGACTTGAAGCTTGGGTCTATTTTCAATCACACTAAATTTGCATAAAGAACCACAGAATGGTAGGGATTGGAAGGGACCTCTGGAGATCAAGTCCAACCCCCCTGCCAGAGCAGGGACACACAGGGCATGGCTCTCAGGAACAGATCCAGTGGGTCTTGAAAGTCTCTAGAGAAGGAGACTCCCCATCTCAGGGCAGCAAGAGCTTCAGTAATCTCTCCAAAAGGTGAAATCAGAAATACAACAGACTTATTATGGTGTTAAGCTGGATTCTTTCAGTGTCCAAACCTGAACAGGTATCCCAATTTCTACAAAACTATTAGGAAAACACCCTTTAAATAATATTTTTGACCTCTGTTTTTTTAGTCTTCTTTAAATAACAAGCTCTTGTTGCCTGTGGTGGAATGTAAATGATCTGTATTTGCAACAAATGTAAATGATGACATTTGTTTTGAGTTGTAGGGGGAGTAGCTAGTACCTTTAGAGGATATTTCTGTGGTAAATTTTAATTAAATTTGCAACAATCTGTAATAATTAATTTAAAATGCTAGTAATACAGAAGGAGTAAGAAAGACCTGCTTTCATAGTACAGTTTTGGTTAAAGACTGGGCATCTCTGAGTGGTTTGGGCCTACAGAAAATTTGTCTGGTGCATGTGAAAATGCAAGTTATGTACTTTGAGTCTAAACCAGTGTTTTCCTTGGAAAGAAGCAGCAAAAATTATTTCTAGATGTGCCTGTCCTCAGATAAACTCTTGTTTTGACCTGACAAGATGATCTCCTCCTCTCCTGTTGCTCAGAAACATCTGCCTCTTCCTCCAGATGTTCATTCACAGCTACTTTTCTTCTTTTCTTCATGTTGCTCTTCCTTAATCAGTACAAACTGGTAGTTACAGGCAAGTCTAAGATGTTTTTGTTATTGCCCCTCAGACTCCAGAAGCTGCACCAACCAATCTATGGTTTGTTTTTTTTTTTCCTCTGTTGTTGTGGAGCACTTCTCTGGAAAGCAGGATGCACTGTTCAGAAAGGCAAAATGAAATTGATGTTACTGGGGCATGGTCAATGAGAGAAAACATGTTTACAGAGAGATTGCAACTGCAAGTTTCATGAAATATTAATCCATGCAGCTGGTTTTGCTTGTGTTTGCAAAGTGTTTGCTGTTCCTCCACCTGATGAATGTGTGTGAGGTAGCCTAGAGAGGTGGATTGGAGCATGGCTAATATAATCTGGTTGGGTTCTGCAGTGTGGGGAGACACAGCTGGGGGTTAAAGTTGTCCTTTTTTTTTTCTAAGTTGAATTCCTTTATTAGAAATGAATTAGTAAAAAAGCACATGTGAGTTTAAAAAGATGTTATTTGCCTTGGGCTTTTTATTATTTATTATTTGCCCTCAGCATCTTGGCTCAAGCTGGCATAAATTTGTTATCTTTATCTGTTGAGACTAATTTGTTTACTAAGATTTAATGGAGGCTTAGCCACAGTCATGTTTGAAGTCCTGTTTGGATTTAGAATTTTGCTTAAACCCTGACACCTACTCTTTTTTAAGAGTAACTGTGGGGTTCTTGTTTTAGAGGCTATACTTAAATCTTTACATTTCATGAGAAACTGGGGGGAAAAAACACCCCCAGAGTATGAATGTGTGTGCCAGCTCTATGTAGCCATGGTAAATACACTGAACAACCATTCAGGAGCAGAGGGCTGCAATTAGTACTAAGTAGGAAAAACTGCCAGGTTTTAAGAGGGCTGATTTGAAGCATTAAAAAAAAAAAAAAAAGACTGGAAGTGGTGCCATTTAGCACCATCATCTGGGGTTTCTATCACATCCAAACAATACAAAGTCCAAAAGCAACCCTTTTTCCACTGGACATCCCCCCCCCAATATAAATTCCATGAGAAAGCCACTCAACACCCAAGATGCAACCCAATCAAGGTAATTAGTTGTTATTTGATTGAATTCCTTTCTATAACATAACATGTAAAGCATTCTAGAAGAAGAAAAACCCAATGAGATCTCTTGCAGCAGACTTTAATCCTGTTTTTCCTTTGCAGTCTTTCAGGAAGGGTAGCTGCAAGCCCATGGAAGATACCTAGTGGCTTTCTGAAAAGAATCATCAAAGTGGGAATTTGGAGAATTATCACAAAATGAAGGAACTAAATCAATCCTGACCAAAAAAAAAGGAATTTTAAGTGTGTAAGATGACATATTCTTACCATTGAAATACCCCCTGTTCTGTGTTCAGCTACTCTCACAGCAAGTTTCTGTTGTGAGAATAGACCCCTTGGAATCCCACTGCAAAGTCTTCTTCCTTTACCTTTCATTTCAAATTGCTTGACCTACCATCAGGTGTTTGGATGTGGTACAAGATACTCTGAAATAAAATTCCCATCTTCCTAGAAAGTGAGAGGTTTACTAGTGTTATATTTTGCTAATTATGGCTGTGTTTTTACTCCTAAATAAACCATTCTGGATCATGTTCTCTGGTTTGCATCCCTCTCTTTCCCTGTCCAGACAGGGAATCATTAACATTGTCTCCCAGTACCAGCCATATAATTGATGAGAAGGCATTTCCTAATGTCATTAACTGGTGTTCCCTTGAAGAAAATAACTTCATTGAATGTCCTTTTTTGAACCTACAGCTAATAAAATTAGAATTGCTTCAACTTCTGTGAAAGAATGAGTAGGAAATCTTGGTCAAAGAAAAGATTTGCATCTTAAAGCATTGTAGACTCATTAAAATTCTTCTCATGGGTAATTAAAGAAAACTGAATTAAAAGGAAAGTTTAGCAGTAAGCAGCTCACAGGCACTGAGACATTTCAAGCATGTTAAAATCAGAAAGAAATGGCTTTTGTAGCTGCAGACTCCTCCTCTTTCATGACGTGTTGGCTTTTTAAAGAAATAACAAGTTGCTGTTGGTTTCTTCAGTTGTCCAAGTAGCTTGTTTCTGCCTGACCCACAGAGCTCTTGAGCACATTTGTGAGCAGCTTTGGAGGGTTTGTCAGCATGCCTAACAGTGGAGAGACTCTCAGGAACAAATTGCAAGATGGAAATGCAATGAATATTTCAGAAAGCTGTGAGAATGGGTAAAGTAGCTTCAGTATTTATTTTCACAAACTGATTAATCAATTTTTCACCTCTTAAGTTTGTCTTCTACCACTGCACAGATCCATGAGAACCTTGTCTGCCTAGTGGTGTCTCTGGTGAATTTCTTGAGGCTAGAATGAGAGAAAAAACTGTAATGAAGATTCTAAATGGGTTTATTCTCTTATGCTACCTTCTAGTTTAGCATTAATAGCATCATTCAGTATGGAAGATGTTGTTTCAATCCTATTTATGTCTGTCTAGTTGTGTAGTGTCTGATAACCCAGAGGTGGGCTCAGCAGAAGCCCATGTAACAGTAAATTAACTGATTAATGGCTTTTCAACCATGTGGTGAGATGATAGATGTGCTCAAATACCAAAAAATAGCAAACCAGGTAGTCAAGGAAAAAAACCCAAGAAACCAGAGCAGTCAGTGCTCCTGTCTCTGATGGTGAGAGCAGCAGTGAAGGTGTGTGGGAGGAGGTGTCTCTTCCTGAATTAAGGGGAATAATCCTTAGGTGATAATTGGCCTTTGGGGATGAGCATCTTTTTCCCATCTGAGGCAACAGAACTTAACCAGGTAACTCATAGTGTAGAGTCAGGAGGGAGGAAGTTAATTTTAGAAGAGTTTGGTTTAGGGTTTATAGTGATGTTTTTACATGGAATTAACCCACCTGGCTGGTGTCTTCTTTCTGTCCTGGGCAGCACAAAAGGGAAAAATACTTTCTTTTTCCTGTTACTCTGTCACTGGAATGGTACCTCTGGTAGAGGCAGCTCCCCATCTCTAGAGTTTTTGGAAATATTTTAAGAACACCACATCTCCTAGGAAGTGTTTTGATGACTGTAAGTTTGTCAGTGTTGCTGAGAACTAATTCTCTATTTCCAGACACTGAATCAGGCAGATATTTTTCTGTTGAGTTAGATTTAGCTTCACATTTGTTCAGGTAACAACTTGCATGCAATGGCACTGGGAAGATTTGCTTGACTTGATTTGGTTGGTTGGGATCATTTTTATTATAATGGTTTCTTTTGTTCTGTTCTTTGTAATCTGGATAAGCTTCATTAGGAGCAAACTGTAGACTTAACATTTCTGGAAAATAAGAAAGCATAAGAAAAACTTGACAGCTTTTGAATGCTTTGTTGTTGCTTCCAAAGTCCTAATGCAGCTAATACTAGAACTGACACTTTTTTTGTTTATTCTGCTTAAAGATCCTATTAACTATTTGAGTTGTGATCTCTGTAGGTACCCACTGACTCATAAAAGTTAGGATTTTGCTCAATTAATAATAATGCTGCTATTTTAGTCCCTGCATGCTGCCATTTGTGACATGTTTAAGCATAAAAAATTTTCCATGTCTTCTGTATTTAAAAAAAATCTAGAAGATAATAAAATATATATATAGTGGTTTGCACCCACTGCAAACAGGGAATTTAAGCTTCCTGTAGTAGAAAGATGCTTAGCATTTGGTTTGTTTCTGAATTTCTATTGAAAGAATCCCACAGAGACTAGAGCTCCAAATATTTTTGCTGTGTTCAAAGCCCTTGGCAGAAATACTTCTTCGTTAGTGTTTTGGGTGAAGTCAGTGCACGTTGTGCTGTTCAATACTGCTCTTTACCTAGTGGTGTCTGAAGTTTGGTAGCAAATTTTATCTACCTATTTTTTATATGTTGGAAGTAGGATTCCAGGTAGAAGGGACTAGAGAAAGAAAATGGAATTCTAGCAAAATGGAAAGAGGGGGAAAAAAACAGACTTTTGGTAAGGCTGAAATGGAATCAGTGTGACCTAAAATCTGAGGAAGAGCTGAGAGAATGGCTTCTGTGTGACCTAACTTTGCTGCACTCCCTGCAAACAGCCCCTACAGAGGCAGCCACTGCAAGATTTCAGCTTCAGGTTTGGGTTTGTGCTGTGCAGGGCTGACCAGAGCCAGCAAATCTGTACCAAGGTCAATGGAGGGTTGTGGTTCCCAGCTGCTGAATAGAGCCTTTTTTGGGGGAGGAGGAACAGAAAAAGGCTGCCTGCATTGTTCAGTCCTTCCCATTCACCCACACACTTCTCAGCTCTCTGTAAAACTGCTCTGCTCACCAAAATAAATGGCCTGGTTTTGGAGGATATTTACTCCTAACACACAAAAAAAACAACCACTCAGTTTTATTTTTGCAAGTGAAGAGAGAGGTTTTCCTAGAAGGTGTTTCCCAGCTCTGTTATCTGGCAAAATAATTAATTTGTCTTTACTTTGTTCTTAATTAAGCATTTGTGTTGCTTTCAATTACACCTTTTTGTGGGAAGGAGTTTTATTCTGAATTTGGGAGAGGCTGGTTTCTTGTGCACTACAAAAAGCAAAGTGACTGTTGAATCAGCTGACCCTTTTTGCAAGAGTAGGAACATATCTGGGTTGATTTCTGGCCCCCTTTTGAAGTCTCCTGAGGACATGAAAACCAATTAAAACTTAAATCTCACCTATGAGAACAAAGGCAAGTTTTAAATAGAACAAATAAGGAATGTGTTGTAATAGTGCCCTGATTTGAATAGTGATTAGCAAATAAGACAAATGAGGCAGCAATGTCCCTGTAAGGGAACATGAGGACCTCTTGTAACTCTTTCCCTTGACTCTCCATTTATTGTCCTGCACTCCCTTCTACTACCTCTGTTTCTAAAGACTGGATTCAGCACTTGCAGGATGTGTGGGGAATTGGGAAAGGATCACTCCTGACTGGGATCCAGATGAAGATGTTTAGTTTCTGAGGTTTGAAGGCCAAGTGCCAGAATTATTACAGTTTTCAGAGGTAGGAAATTCAAGCCATTGCTTTTTGCTGCCAGAAGAATTGTCAGATGATTACTTAATGATTCCATCTAGAATTCAAATGCCCCTGGGAGCTGTTGAAATGCCCAACACCCAATGAAAAGTACTTGGGAATGTGCAGGTGCAGATCCATAACATACTACCAAGAGCAGCTCTGTAGAGAATAAGGAATGTCTAGAGCTGGCTTGGGCTGGAGAACATGTAAAGAAAGTTTAGGAATTAAAAAAATAACTCTGGAGAACATGTAATAAAAGCTTAGGGAAAAGAAACCTAATTTCCCTGTTAGAACAGAGCTGTGTACTTGGGACAGTTGTCACCAAGGATGAAGCAGCAAAAGTTGCACACTGGTTGGAAGCATGATTTAAAAAAAAAAAAAAAACTGCTTTATGAGGGATTATTTAAATGATCAAACATCCAAGCTGAGCTTAGAGATGGAAATTCACCAAGTCATCCTCAGGAGTAGCCAGCAGAGAAAGATTAAAAGAAAACTGATGAAGTTCTGCCTTGGAACAAATGTGTATTTTCCAGTCCAGCCTGTGTTAAGTTTAATAAGGTTGATCTATAAGGAAAGTCAATTCATCAAAAGTGTTTTTTTACTTGTGCAAATGAGGATTTGCACACCTTGCTCAGGTACAGAAACACCTCCTTGTTGCAAAAGATTTCTTTGGGCAAAGTCAAGCAGAGAAAGGGGTTTAATTAGAAGGTGGAGACAGTGATGTAAGAGCTGTGTTGTAATGTGCTCAGTGCCACTTGAAAGCCTGGTGGGTGATCTGTATGAGATAAGCTGAGAGGAGCAGCAAAGCAGATGGAGCTGCCCTGCTTTGGATCATCCCAGCATGGTCAGAGCACCAGTGGGCATTCCTGGGAGTCCCTGGGTCTGGAAGCAGTGCTGTGCAGGGGAGCATTCCCAGGAGAAGCCAAAGGGATTGCTCCTTGCAAAAAGCATGTAGGTGGCAGACACTGTATGTACTCAGCAGACACTGTAACTGAGCATTCCCTTTGTTCTCTGGTGCAGACAATCTGCAGGATAATTTATTTTGAAGGAAAAAGGACAAAAATAATACAATAATTTGTAATAAAGCTTTGGAAGTGAAGCAGACAGGAGCTGCAGTAATATGGGTGACCACAGCTGGGGCTTTGGGCCTTGAATATATTGTTTTTCTAAACTTAGGCAACACATGAATCTGAATTGATTTGATAATACCTAATATGAATTCAGTATCTTCAGCAGTGAACATTTCCCATCCATTAAACCAGAATAAAATGAATTAACATAATTTCACTACATGGTGAGCCCACCCATGGGGTGTAACATCAGCCAGGAACAAGCTGAGAGTGGAGAGGCTGTGGAATGGAAGAGGCCTGTGTGTTAGAAATAGCAGGAAGGGGAGGAGCAGAGGATAGTTTCATCAGGAATGCACCCAGGATAGCTCTGGATGAATGCATAGGCTGACTGTTTTAATTGCAATTAAAAATGTTTTAAGTGTTTTGGTTTTTTTTTTTTTTGTGAGCAGTTGTGAATGGGATTTCCAGACTTTGACTCATTACACATATAGAAAGGGTTCTGAATAAATAAATATATTGAAACATAAAGGAACATTGTGCTGAATAATGCTGAATATACATGAATGCTTGTTTTTGCAAGGTCTAAAAAAGCTGGTTTATTAAAATTCAGATAACCCCTGGTAGAGAACCAACTGCTGAAGGTTCCACAGTGATGAAGCTCCAGGAGTGGAATGACAGTGACATGATGGAGTGACTGAAGGGGCTGGGAGTGTTCAGTGTGAGGAAGAGGAGGCTGAGGGGAGACTCATCACTCTCTACAGCACCTGAAAGGACATTGCAGAGAGGCTGCTGCTGGGCTCTGCTCACAGGTAGTTAGTGATAGAACAAGAGGGGATGGATTCCAGCTGCACCAGGGGAGGTTTAGACTGGGCATTAGGGAACAATTTTCCCCATTCAGAGTAGCCAGAGGCTGGCACAGGCTGCCCAGGGAAGGGTTTGAGTCCCCAGCCCTGGGTGTGTTGAAGGGTTGTTTGGATGTGGTTTTGAGGGATGTGGTTTAGGGGTGAACTTTGTGGAGTGGGGTTAATGGTTGGACTGGATGATCCCAAAGGGCTTTTCCAAGGAGAATGAGTCTATGAATAACACTAAATTTATGCAGAGCCTCAGCATTAGTAACCAACTTGGCAAAAAAATCCAGATTTCCAAAGCCTTGTGGTTCCAAGCTGGAATTCTGCTGTAGGATCACTAAGCTCTTGATCAAGTATTCCCAAGGAATTCTGCTTGATTCAGTCTTGCTGGAACAGTTCCAGAGAACATAACAAATAACTCCAAACAAAAGCTTCAAGTAACAACATTACCAACATAGTCTTTCAGTCAGAAGGGCTGGCTCTCTGTATACACAGCAATTGCTGATGGAAGAGAAAATCTCTTGGACTTTCAGAGCAGAAACCCCTCAACTCTCAAGGGACTACTTAGCCCTTAGAGACAGGTAACTGCTTTGCACACAGCATTTCTGATTTGGGCTCTCCTGAAGATGCCAAATGGTCCTCAACTGACCTTTGAGGCACTACCAGAGCTAGTCCAGATGTTCAGACTCACAGGCTGGTTATTTGTCTATGAAGGGAACAGAACAGAAACTGATTTGATATCCCAGTCAGGAGAGAACAGACCTAATTGAAGAGATTTTGATCTGGGACAAGTCATTGATGAAGGATATTAATTTAAATAGGCTCTTTTGATACTAATTTTTTACTAATCTGATTTACTAATCAGATCTCTTTTCCTCTGAGGACTTTTTTTGCTGTTCATTTTTGGCAAGAAAGTGCCAATCAGTTTGACTAACACCCTGTTTGTGACTGTGATAGTTTTTATTTGGTTGTTTTTGCTGTTCAGTTTTGTTTGGGTTTTTGGTTAGTTGTTTTTTTTGAGCTGTCAATCTTCATTTCTGATGGGTGAAGAATTAGAAAATCTGCTAGATTCTTGAGAAAGGGATCCACCTCAGTTAAAGCTTTCTTAAAATATGATTTTATTGTGAATATAATAATAAAATCCAGGAGTCTCACATGTAGCTACTGTACAAAATCTAGTTGTTAATGTGGGATAGGATGATTTTCTGCTGGTTGCTGCCCAATACTGCTGTGTAACAGGCTGCTTTTGAAGTTGTGATTTATTTGAAAGCTGGGAAGGGCATTTTTTGGACTGATTTTTACTTCTTGAGTTAATTTCTTACACAGTGGAGGGGAAAGACTTCCTGAGCTTCACTCAGGACCCTTCTGTTGTATTCTGAGAGGGAATAAAGCTAATTCTAACTTGTTCTTGGCCTCTAAAGGCTGCTGCTCCCCACCCTTTGTTCTATTAAGTGAATATTATCTGTGCTTTAATCTTCATAGAGTTGATTTAAACCTAGGAAGGTTATTTTCAGCCATGTGATAATGAAAATGTGTTGCTTTGGTGAAGTTTTTGAGAAATTTTATGATGATTATAGGACCTAAATCCCCTTCTTTTCCTGGCAAACAAACAAATAACAAACCTCCTGAACTTCAGAGCTTCAACAGGTATCAGCAGAGTTTTCCCTTCTATAATGTATGTTAATTGCAGTGGATCCTGCTAGCACTCCTGGATAACTTTTTAATAAGTACATTTTTCTTTTAGCACCTTTACAGATGCACAGACTGTCTGCAGAGATTCACTGCCTCATGTGGAGGAGACCCAGGATGAAGGCACAGAACCAATAGGTAGGTATGTAAAAGATGATCCTTGGAAATTTGAGCTCCTTTTAGCTTTTATTTGGGATTTTTAAATGGATTTTTTGTGTCTATTCCAGCTAGTTATGATTTCAATTTTTTTCTGGGATAGAGAGGCAGCCAAATAGAGAATTCAACTGAAGTGAGTTGAGGCAACTGAAACATTTTCAGGACCTTTCTCTAAACTTTCATGAAGAAAATAATTTAACCTTTTTTTTTATTTCTTTTCTTTTCTTTTTTTTTTTTTTTTTTTTATTTTTTTCTATTTTTGTGACCCTAAGAGTGAAAAATAATTTTATTCTTTGGAAAATTAAACCAATTTTTGTTTTACTTTTGTACTCAC
>JAOEGS010002263.1:0-12492 GCA_025447755.1 Corythornis vintsioides
CGGACAAAGTGAAAAAAGAAAAAAAAAACACAAAAAAAAAAAAAAACAAAAAAGAGAAAAAAAAAAAAAAAAGAAAAAAAAAAAAAAGAAAAAAAAAGAAAAAAAAAAAGGACAAAAAATTATTTCTTAAATAAAAAGTGGCAATTTTTTTAATAAAACAACAGCTATAAATAAATGTAAATATAATAAGTGGATTTACTTGCAAGGAAAACAGATAGTATTTTTTTTCCTTTCCGTTTCATTTTTGTTTTCTCCAGCTATAAACTGTGAAAAAAAAAAAAAACAACAAATACAAAACCAAACCCCAGAGAAACAGGGCACCGGGGATCCGGGCGGGAGGCAGAGGCAGAGGGCGGGGAGGGGGGGGGCTGCCGGTGGACAGGACCCGGGGTTCCCATCCCTGCGGGGATGCCGGGGGGTGCCACTGTGCCCAGCTGCGTTCGCGCACCCCACTGTGAATGCTCCAGAGGCTCCTCGGGGTGTCTGCCCTCCCCCCACATCTGCCCACATTCCCCCTTCGGTCCCGCCAGTGGGGCTGCAGCCGTGTGGGAGAATGGGGGTAGGGGGGGCAAAGCCTACCCAGCGGTCCCCTGAAATCGCTCCTGTCCCTCCTTGGGCACAACCGGCCCGCCCTGACCCAAAGCCGGCCTCTGGCTGCTTGGCCTTAACACGAGTAACCCCCCGGCCCCCATAGCGAGGAGCCCCCCGCTCCACTTCCGAACGCCGGGGTCTCGGCGGCCATGCCGGGGAGAAGTGCAAAGCTACCGGGCGTCTCCACGCCCGCCGCGTTTTGTCCTCATCGGCTCCTCGCCGGGGGGACCAGCCCGCTGCGGTCTCATCCACAGCGGCGAGGAGAGCTGGGTCCCCCGCCAGCCCACCCTGGGACCCTGGCCTGGCCGCAGCCCCCTCCTCCCCGCCGAGGGAACGGGGCAGTGGGGCAGCCGGGAAACGCTGTTCGCCCAGCTCTCCCCACCGTGTCTGCCCGCTGCAGACACAGCCTGCGCAGGGGGCTGGGCTGGGGGTCTCTGTGACACCCCAGAGCCGCCAGCCAGCCTGGAGCAAGGACAAGGCCCCTTTTGGGGCTGCTCCCCAAAAGCGGCAGAGCCCCAGGCAGATGCAAGGCCGAGGATTTGCAGCATGGGGCCTGTGAGCCCTTCGGCAGCTCAGACCCACTTTTCAACTTTTTTTTGTGTCCCCGTTCTTGCTGCTCCAGTTTTAGGAGCCGCGCAGTTCACCGCTTCAGGTCCCAGCGGGCTCTCTGCTCAACAGCAACCTGATCCTCCCTGTAGCCCTCCCCTGCTTCTTTCAGCCCCACTCCTTGATCCGGGGCAGGGCTGGGGGCAGCAATGGTTGACCCCTAAAAAAACAGCATCACAGGGCAAGACGAGGATGCGAGAGGCTTGGCTGGGTGTCCAGACACCCCCTGCCCCCACTCCCACCACTGCTGAAATCCCCTCCCATGACTCCCCAGCCCTTTTACAAAGATTCACAGGGAGACCCACAAACACACCAATGCCTCCCAAGAAATAAGATAAAGACGATTTCCCAGTTAGAGGGAGGATGGCGTTGGAATTGCCATCCCCAGCCACCCTGGTCTGTCCCACACCGTGGAGCTGTGGAGCATTCACAGGGTCAAGTGTGCCCCTGGGCCAGGTGGGAAGGGGAGAGTGAGGGTGGGAGAAGAGGGCTTGCAGGGGAGCTTTATTCCGAGGGTGTTGCTCATGTCCAGCTCAAATCAGTACAAGAAACCAACCTCCATTTTCTTTATTTCGTCATTTTTTTCAGACTGTTAAAAAGAAAAAAATTTTAAAAAGAGAAAACGATAAAAAAAAAAAAATCCTGGTACATGAAATAAAGATTTTTTTTTTTTAATAACTTGGTCCTCGTGTATGTGGATTTACGGAGGGAGGGGGATTTATTGCCCTGCTGTGCCGGAGAAGCACCTGGAAACCCAGCAAGAGAATCAACTATTGCAGTCAGGTTTGTCCTGCTTCGGCAGTCTCACTTCAACTCTCTTCTCAAGCAGGTCTTTCAGACACAAGGAGGAAGGAAGGACAAGGTAAGAGGAGAGGGTTATGCCACAACTTTTTTTTTAAGTTAAGTGCAGCTAAACTCAAGTCACACATTGGAGCTTTCCCTGCTGCTCTCCAAGACATCTGCTCCAGCCTCTGTTTAGCCCCCCAGTGTCACCACTCCTGTCCCATTCCTTCTGTGGTGTCACAAGGGATGATGCCCCAACTCCCACCTGAGGACAGCAGCTCTTGTGGCAGCAAGCCAAGAACTGCCAGCGAGCTCAGAATTTGCACCAGCTTGAGGGCTTAGAAAGGAAAGAGGAATGGACGTGGGCATAATGTTGTGCTGGGGGGTTGTTCAGCCAGTCATGGGATTCCTGGTGATTTCCAGATACTGCTGACCTGGCAGTGCCTGCCTGGTGGAAACGCTTGGCATCGGAGCCTGGAGCAGGAGGTCACCTACTGTCAGAGCTGCAGACCCAGAAATGGATGATGTGGCAGCAGGGCAGGGAGGTGAGAGCCCTGCAAAGGGGACCAGGGTCCCAACATGTCTCCCCATCTCCCACCCCACCACCGGCAGCAGAGGTGTCACCAACACACCAAGATATTCCCACCCTCCAATGGATACCCACTTGCCATGAGATTCTCCATGGCTTTCTGGAGGGGACCAGAATTCCCACCAAACTCCATCATGGAGGGGTGACAGGAAAGGGCAGCCACCTGAGCGACAAAGCCCCTCCAAAGTGCGGCCTTGGTCTGATTCATGGTAGGTGAGCAACACCACGAGCAGAAAGAGCAGGTGGTACCAGGAGGGTTAATTCAGTGGTGGCAGGTGAAGTAGCAGTGGGGTGAAGACACACCTGGCTCCAGATGCCCCAGCAGACACCCATGTGTGTAGTGCAATCACAGCACTGAAATCCTCCCCACTATTTGATGCCACTCACACAGGCTGATGTCAATGTTCAGCATCCAGAGCCCCTGGTTAGCACCTATGGGTCCCCACTGTGGCCTCCCCAGTCCCCCCTCCAGCCCAACCCCTTCCAGTTCACCCCTCTCCTTTTGGCCCCTGGTAGCACCTCACACCCACCCCACACCTCCCCAGCTTGACTATCAGCACACACATTTCATGGGCCAGCTGGAGGGATGTTTCACCGCCAAGGTAATTTGGGGCACCCGCTGCCCCATTTCTGCTCCTCCTCCAGGGACCCTTCGTGGGAGCAGCTTCACCGAGAAGGAGGGCATGAGGAGGAGAGAGGGAGCAAAGCAGGCCAGGCGCTGGCTCCAGGGGACACTAGGGAGCTCCCAGCCCTGCTATACGCATGTCTAGGATGCAGCTGCCCCTGCACCTTATCTAGCTCACAGACTCCCAAACCTTCTCACGACCTCCTTATCCCCTTGTCTGGCTCTGAATCCACCACCCCTGCCCAGGTATGTGCGGGATGAGCTGCAGAAACCCACCTCCCCTGGACCTTCTCCATCCTCCCTTCAGGGTTTCCAGTCCAAGCTTGCTGTAGAACTGGGAGCAAGAGAGTTCTGCCTTGTAAGCCCATGCCAATGAGGTACTGGAGAGATGCAGCTCCACTCCCCATGTGATGCCCTGTTCGGAGTGGAGAGGGTGCATGGCTCAGCTCCCGGACATGACTCCACAAGATGCCCCTTCCTCACAGGGTGCAGAAGGTCTTATTTTTTTTCTCTTTTCTTCTCCCCTTCCCCTTCTGGCTTTTATGGGATGGGGCAAAAGAGCAGGAGAGGCAGAGAAACAGCCCTGGCCTGAAATCAGGCGTGGGGAGTGCTGCTCAGACAGGGGCAGCCTCCATGCCATAATCATTAATACTAATACTCAGCCCTTATACAGCAGTTTTCTTGTTCAAAGCATTTCACAAACATTAACTAATTAATCTGCCATATAAAGTGATATCCTAAAGGGGCAGCATTGAAAGCAAAGGGATTGTATGTGGACCCTCATATCCCCTCTCTCCCAGGGCTCACTAATGCTTGGGTGAATGTGAGACCTTAAAATGTTACCTTGTGACCCTCCTGGGTATCAGTGCTCCCCATGATGCTCATCTGCCTCTCCAAGTGTTGACTGTGTGCTCCAGCAGGCCCTGGGTATAGCAGAGGTGAGCAGGGCACCAGGGGCTTCTTCACAGCACAGAGACACCAAGGTCCTGGGGATGCTGGATCCTTGTGACTCAGACGTCAGTTCAAATATCTGGGTTGGTGAAATGCCTGGTGCAGTCCCAAGCCCCAGCAGTAGAGAAGAGCCAGGAGGCCCTTTGCAGAGTAGCAGGAGCAGAGATGCAGCAGGCAAGGTCTGGTCTGATGCCTTCAACCAGGTCCCTGCTGTACCCCAGCCCTGGGACCTCTCTGGGGGCAATGGCCATTCTCTGCTTTCAGGAAAGCATCACCTGGCCCTGCATGGGGCTGACATCTGACAGCCCACCTCTCCAGATCTGAGGACACTCTCAAATGCTGGCCAGCAAGGGGTGGAAGGTGGGCAGGGTATCTGCCAGGAAGAGTGCTGCCCCACTCAGAGCAATCACCCTAGGATGGCTCTGGCAAAGGATCTGAGCTTGGAAGGGCATGCTCTGCCCAAGGCATGACAGCCGGTGCTAGCAATGGTGCCAGGTCTTCCCTTGCCACAGAGCAGCGTGGCTTTGGGGGACGGTGTGGGGTGAAGGAGCACTTCGTGCTGAGTAATGCCCAGTGCTGGAGGGTCTGTCCTTAACATGTGCTCACCACTTCTCTGCCACCTCTCATATGGACCACAGCCAGGGCTGGCTGGGTGGTGCTTCTGAGAGCTCCTCATGTGAGGAAACCCAGACACTCTTCTATTAAATTAACACTGGGCATTTAACAGCATCATTGCAATGGTTTAAACACCTAGGAGCAGTGATTAGTAATAATGGTTTGGTGATGGAGGAAATTAAGACCCAGGTATGGAGCCCGGTACTTTTCTCTGCAGATAATTTTTAGTGCCAAAGGACTACAGAGAGAGGCCAAGTATCAGACTGTCTTTCCTACTGTCTTGCTTGCATGTGAGGACTGACACGAGGGAGGGAGGAAGGCAGACTCATGCATATCTCAGCTTTCAAAAGATGGGATTAAGGGGATATGAATTAAATGACACCAATCTATTTACCTCCAAGAGCAGAGAACAAGTCATCCCTCTCACCAACTGAGGCATAGAACTGGATGCTATGTGGGCTGCTGCCCAGTATGCTGCTTCTCACCCAGGAGAGGCATTTACCACATGCACCACATTTTGGTGGCTCTGCAGAGCTCCAGAGCAGCTGTGCAAAAAAAATGCCCCATGGAGAGGAGAAACTCCCCTCCATTCTCAAAGAGGGGAACAGGGACCTGTCCCCAGGACATGGGTCAGGCTCTAAAAGACCTTTTCCTGTGGGTCTATGCCCACAAGGGTAGAGCAGACACCTGTGATGTCCCAGTATCCCCAGCAGATACTTTGTCCTAAAGCCATCAACCACCAAGAACCTGCCAGACATGAAGCTGCAGTGAGGCCACAGCAGAGAAGCCAGGCTCTCGATGGTCCATGCTGCTTCCTGTGGGCACAGCAGCAGATGCAGGAGACTGGTGCCTGTGTGCTCTCCCAGCCTTTGCCTTCCTGGGCTGCAGATCCCAGTTCTGACCTGGCTCCAGCAGAGCCAACACAGACAGGAACCGTTCTGTCAGAATGTTGTCATTTGTGCCAGTTTTACACCGCCAAGAGGAGTAACGTGTGAATGACGCCAAACTCTGCTGGCCTCATTTTGCTTGCCCTTTATTGAGATCTCCAGGCCTTGCACCACGAGCACGGAGCGACAAGGGTGTCACTGCTCGTGTGTGCGGCGAGGGCTCAGAGGAGGCAGCCCCAGCATCCTGCGCTGCAGTCGGCTCTTGCCGTTGTGGGAAGTCCGCAGTGAAGGAGCCGGCACCGGCAGCTTCAGCAAAGGGGTCAAGATAGACGGGGATGGGCCAAGTCCCAGAACCAGCTCCACAAGGGCAAGGTCTGGGGAAAGGGCTTTCTCTGCTGCTGCTGCTGCTGCTCCTCCCGCTGCTCCCGATCCCTTCGGGGATGGAGCAAACAAGGGACTTTGCTCTCTAGGGACCTGTCAATCAGAATCTGCCACCATCGTTTAATTTGCTGAATTTATGCCAGCCAGGAGCACCCGCCCGGCTGCCCGTTCCTTTGCAGGCAGTGCCATCCCGTGGGACGAGCTCGCCACAGCAGCGGAGTCTTCAAAGCCGCGCTGTGCGGCAGCCGGAGCAGCCACGCAGCTCCCGCAGGAGACGCGGTTGGGACCCTTTCCCCCCCCGTCCCAGTGGTGCTCGGGGGTGGCCGGGGACTATTTCCAGTCTGCAAACGCTCCTTATTACCGGCTTCCCCTCACTCCCACTCCCCTTCCATCTGCAGAGTTCAGAGTGAGTTTTCCTGATTACAACAACATAAGTCAGCTAGACGTGGGGGTTCAGCTCACAGAACAGAACAGAATCTGGCAGCCCAGGGGTAGGCATTAATTTAGGAGAGGGTAGACAAGAAAGCTCTTGCCCTGAGCGTGGTGTGGCTGTGAGTCTGGAAACAGTGTGTTCCAGCAAGCTGCCTGACATCAGCAATCCTCTCCACCTCTCCTCCCTTAAATTTTGCAGCTTCTCTGGTCTCTAGCCGCTGCCAGGCCAGGAATCATCCAGAGGTGTTTAGCGCGGAGGTATTTTACACACACAGAGAAAAGAGCAATCCTGTGGAGCTGTTCCCAGGTCAGGGAGCTTTATGACTGCCCCACATCTCCTCCTGCTCCTGCAGCTCTCCGTTGAGGGCTTGGCACTGCTCATAAGCCCCTACAGGGAGAGAGCATTGGAGGGAAGGTCCCTTCCTAGACCCAGCTCATTCCCATCCTCTACTGCAGAGGCTACATCAAAGCCTGGACCTGACCTTGGGAGTCTGCTGTGACCTTGGGAAGTGTCTCATCCACAGGGACTTGCTGCAGACAGGGAAGAGGAGAGAAAGAAAGACCTTGGACTGCTGCAGTGGGAGCTTTCTGGAGCAAGGCTGAGAGTACACATCCTTCCCAGCTGCCTCGGGGTGCCTGATGCCCGATGGGGGACATACACAGCACAGCTTTGCCAGAAGGGACTAAAGCACCCGGCTGACTCCTCCAAAGAAAAAAGAGAGCAGATGGTGCTGAAATCTGCTCAAGAGGAGAGGAAGGAATAGCCCTGGGGCTCTGCACTCCTTGTACCCTGAGAGGCACATTTGTCCCTGGCCAAGCGTGTCAGCCAGACCTGTCTCTGACTTAGTAAGGGGCAGGAAAAGGAACGGCAACCATGGGCTTGCTGGGCTGCTGTGTTTCCCTTGCACTGTTCTCTTTTGTGGGGACTTTCTTGAGAGTCCCTGTAAGGGGAACAGCCAATTATACGTAGGTAACTCTGTATTCGACTCCTTACTGCCTTGATAACTAGGTCTTGTGCAAATGGACTCTGCTCCTTAGCAGAAATTGATTGGGCTCTCTTTCTGCCTCCTGATGTCCTGCTTAGACCTCTCTGCCTGGCTGGTGTAAACAGTAAGCTTTCCAGAGGAGGGATCAGCCAGGCAGGAGCATCTGCAGAGCATGTTTAGCCCCAGAAGATTCTGTTTTTTCACAGAGGTTACCATAACGCTGCTGATGTTGAAGGATGTAACTGTGGAAGTTCATGTGCCGAGCAAGGGCCCTTGTAAAGAAAGCCCGTGTTGCCTGCGGTTCTGCTCGCACACACCAGGATCCTTTTCAGGGCAGTGCTGAATATAGCTCAGGCACCGAAGAACTGCAGGGCATGCAGTGGGGCTCCCGCAGCTGCAAAGCAAACCTCTGGCTCAGTGGTGAGAAGGCGCCGTGTGCCTCGCACCCTTCATCGCCCGGGGCCCATCCTCCCTCCTGCCGTTGGTCCGGCTGGATCTACACAGCAGCTCCCAGACTCAGCGGCCGTGACCTGCTTCTGCCTCTGTCAACACGGTTCCCCATCACCATGATGGTTTGTGCCTCTAATGTGCGTCTCCTCCGGTGAGGCAGGGAAATCTTGTCCCTCCCTGCGCAGCATGGAGGTGTCAAGCTCCCACTGGGGAGGCTCGCTGGGGTGACTTGGAGGACAACCAGAGAGCAGGGAGTTGCGGCTCAGCCAGTGGCCTCCCAAGCTCATACCCCAGCCACTGCACCAGCCTTTTCTCCTTCTGCAGGCTCGGAGCCAACAGGGATGCTGCCGGCGCCAGCTGCTCTAATTGAGCTTTGTAGAATAAACTTGTGGAATTAGCCTGTTGGCTGCTGGGATAAAATCCAGCACGAGTACAGATCAAAGGAGGCAATCTTGCTGACAGTTTTGCAGGGAGACAGCCAGTCCCGGGCTCCTTCTACAGCTCTGGAAAGGACAGTGTTCAGCAGCCGAGGATGAGGATGGAGCGTAATTCATGCTGCCACTTTGACAATACATGCGGTCCATGCCCTGATGGTTAAAGCTACAGAAGCCTTGGCAGAGATCTAACACCAGTGATAAAAAAGGTTACAGCCAGGCCAGAGACAGCACTAATTCAGAGAAATATAAATTTTGGGTGCACCGTACATTTGTGGGTTTTCCTGGTAGCACAGAAGGAATGGACAATGCAAGGCTAGGCTTTGAGCCCAGCCTACAGAAGCACCATGGTTTAAGAAGGGGAAGCCTGCCAGGTTTCTCTCTGTCCTTGAGGGTGAGCTGCTTCAGCCCAGCAGCCACAGAGAGAGCTCAGCATGGCAGGAGGAGGAAAGGGGAGAAGGCCTCACAGTGAAAGCACTGTCTGCTACCAACAGTAATAAACTCAGCACATTCTCTGCATGATCTTATTGAATGGACATGGCTGGTCTGAACATACACAGCAAATCTGCCAGGTGCCACCTGCTCCCAGCCCCACTAGATAGCAGAGGCAGCAAATTAAAAATCAGATTCACAGCACGTGCACAGTAAAGTTGCTTTATGGCCATTTTCCCAGAGTTCCTGAAAATCCTATCAAGCATTTCCCTGAAAAAGCTGGTGAGCAACTGCCAGGTGAAGAGGGCAGGTTTACAGTTCAGCCTCCAGGGCACCTGGGAGAGGGGTGAAGGTGCTGGAAAGAAGGCCATGCATGACAGTGAGGCACCTGGCTTGGGAGCCCAGCAGACCAAGAAGGCAGATAAAAGTGCAGTGGGAAAGATGGGATGAGAAAAGGAAGGATGGAGGCCTTACCAGCCTGTGAGCACTGGCAGGAGCCAGTTCATATACAGCCAAGGCTGGTTGCAACGAGAGTCCAGGAGCCAGCAGTGAGTTTTGCTCTTTAAAGACAATGACTATCATGATGACTTCAGGAGAAGAGTCTGACCTGAAGAGGTGTGTAAAGGACAGGCTTCTCCACAGGGGGAAGGTGTTAACGCTGAAGATTATTTCCCTTGGTTTCTGGGTTTGTCAAGAAGCACAGAGCAGTGAAGACTAAGAACAGGGCACTGGCATATATTCTGTTTGTTGTGTAGTGAGGAAAAAGAACCCAACTGACTATTTTTGATGGATTTGTTACAACAAGGAGAAAAGGAACTACTGGGAAATAATGTTTTAATGTGAACATTCATCTTCCAATTCTCAGCTGCCTCTTTACGTGGAAGCACAATCACAAAAGCTGGAAGCAACCCCCGTCTTAAGGATTTCCAAGGCATCTTCGGTCAAGGCAGAAGTGATCTCTTTTCTAGGAAAAGCCCCTAATGGGCTGGGTACTTGGACTTGCTTTCCTCCACTTAAACCTGGCAGACCTCTGGTGACACTGCCTAAGCTACACATTGTCCTCGCTCAGCAGTAGGAGGCCACTGCTCAACACAGAGCCAGCTCACAGCTCTCCAACAAGCCCCAGACTGCTGATGGCAGTGAGGGGTTTGGACTGGAACTGGAACAAGTCCCTTGGAAAACTAGGAGACGAGAATGGAAAAATCAGATGGGAGCAATTTATCCTGGCTGTTCTCGTGAGCGTCTTCCAGGGAAGAGTGATTAGCCTTATTAACTGATTAAGTGATTAATTAACTGATGAACTGAAATGATGGATCCAGGATCAACTGATTGGCAGCGAGTGTATTTTAAGTGCTTTTCCGGGAAACAAGGCAGCCCAGGTGCTGTCAGCAGAGGGGTCTCGGGGTCAGAAACATGGGATGAGAGGCATAGGCAGCTGCGGGGCCCCGGCTGCAGCTTGGCACTGGGTGTGGGAGATGCAGCATCTGGTGTGAAGCAGAAAGTGAGACTGACCCACTCCTCCCCTCTTCTGGTAAATTGGACCTGAATGTGGCAGCAGATCTCACCCGCTTCAAGGCTGAGGACCTTTCTCTTGATAAGAAATTAGAAGTTTATAGCCATGCCTATACCCAGCTCTGCCCCAGAAGAGGCAGTTTGATGGGCTGAGCCCAAACTGCCCACGAACTGCCATCTCTGGGAGACAGCAGCAGCATTACATTCTCTTGTAAGCACCTCACACAGGCTCAGGAGCGAAGAGGAAGCCTTGGAAAGGAAAATATTTTGGTTTATCGGTCTACTTGTCATTGCTTCTCTTCCTTCATTCCTTAGCTTGGTTTTCTCTTCAGAGCTTCTTGCTCTTTTTACCACCATTTCCTAAGCAGTCAGTCCCTCTGAGCCCGCTTGGCCCATTGCCCTGAGTCAGGAGGGTGAGGGACAGGGGCCGGAATGGGGGGGGTTACCTGGACCTGGGATGGTACCAAGCCACTGCCAGCGACCAGCAAGGCAGCTCCAGCAGTAATTATGTTTGTCTCCAAAAAGCCTGTTTAGGTGAGACAGTTACAAATTGTATTTTATAAACTGTATTTCTATAAGTGGATTTTTTTTCGCTAGCAGGGAAAAGTGCTTTAATAATCCCACTTCTGATTAATGGCAGGGTGTCTTGGCAAAGCAGAGAGTGCTGCAGCTTCAGTTCCTTCTCAAGGAGGAATTATAAGTGGTAAATAAAGAAGAAAATGCACACTTTGATGCTGGAAAATATTGATGTAGACTCTTAGGGAAAAGGTACCCAGAAAAAATATCTGAAGAGCTGGATTTTAGCCTGTGAGCTGAAGAGACCTGTAAACTGGATCCTGCTCTTTTTAGGGGTAGAGATGATTTCAATCACTCTGGCATGTGGACATCTGAGATTTAGTGTTTTCTTACACTCACTCCCTGAGATGAAATATTACTCCAATTGCAGGGGCAGGGATCTGAGGCACATGCTGCCTTAAATCACTAGTACATGATCTCCCAGAGAGTCTGTAAGGCTGAATTCCAACTTCCAGCCCTTGGTCTCCCCTCCAGCAGGCCAAGAAAAGCCACGAGGGACAATGCAAAACCCCAAATATCACACTGTGAACACAGCATGGGCAACTGCAATTCCCATTCTTCACACACCTTTAGTTCTCAAATATCAAGTGTTTTATAACAACTCTAAAACACAGAGCTGGTTGAATGATCCTACAACTACAACCTAAAAAGTACCTGCCTTTCTGCAAAACTATTGTGAAGTTTAGAATGTATTTTTATTTCAAGAGGCTGTGTGTGTGAGAAATTGAAGAGGCACAGCACTGAGACATGTTTCCTGTCCTGACACCTGACTTCACTGACACACTTCTTGTTGAGTCCTGAAAGTCTGTTCTATATCAAGGTCATAAATGTCTTATGTTCTATTTCCATTTTTATCTGTGAGACAGGAATTTACCTGATGGACTTCACAGGAACTCTATTTTATGGCTGTAGAGCAGCCTGGCACAACCAGAGGGAGACTGAATGCCAGTAGCCAAAACCTTCAGTTGACTAAGCTGAAGACCCATATTCTTCCAGTATGTGGTTTTAGGCCAGAAAATTTGAATTCACATTCCTCCAAAGGAAAAAAAAAAAAATTTTTTTTTTTCTTGAGATTGGGCTTTGTGTGGTCGTGAGGCCTAAGTTATTTTCCCAACTGTGAAGGATAGACATGAGGATGGAATTTGTCATAGACAGCCTATCCCAAACAGCGAGGAATTTACACCAAAACCATTCCAAACGGACATTCTGACATAAGTATAAGTACTTCTGCTGAGAGAATTTCTGCACTTCTAGGTATGTTTATTTTCCACTGCTGCCAGAGAAAAACTGTGAAAAGACAACAGAGAAAACTGTGTCCAGGTTTGGGAACCCCAGTTCAGGAAAGATGGAGATTTACTGGAGAGAGTCCAGCACAGGGCACCAAGATGCTGAAGGGAGTGGAGCATCTCCCTTATGGGGAGAGGCTGAGAGCTGGGGCTCTTTAGCCTGGAGGAGACTGAGGGGGGACCTCATCAGTGTTTGTGTTAAGAGCAAGTGTAGGGAGGATGGAGCCAGACTCTTTTCAGTGTCATCCAATGACAGGACAAGAGGCAATGGGAGTCAGCTGGAGCACAAGAGGTTTAGGGTCAACACAAGGAAAAACTTTTTCCCAGTGAGGGTGACAGAGCCTGGAAGGGGCTGC
>JAOEGS010002264.1:0-16993 GCA_025447755.1 Corythornis vintsioides
CGAATAAGTGAAATTCAATATAAAGTTCATTATAAGAGGCAAATATTTTTAATTAAAAATTCCAGAGTCAAATTCACAAGGACTATTACAAGTAAGCAAAACTAGATGTCCAAAATCAGAAATGTAAAGTAATAAACGATCAAATATTAATTAGTATACTTCACAAAAATACTGAATTAAGCGCAAATGTACTTCCAATTGAATATAACTTCTAAAACTATACACTACTGGTTTTATATGCCATATTTTTATTTTCTAATAATTATTAGTGAAGTGTAGGTGCACTTCAGAAAGGCTATTGATACTGCCACTTTCTTGGGGGTAGCAGCCCTAATTCCTAGGTGATCATACTCAGGTGTTGTAGTTTCTAACCCAATGATAACCCTAATGTTGTTGCTGCCACATGGATCTCCATCTTCTGCCTCCATCAGGTTAACAGACTAAGGACCATCCCTCAAACCCCAGGCTTATCTCTGGTGACTCGGGTTTTATCCCTTCCCCCTTCAAATCTAGTTTTAAACTCTTTCAATATGACAATTACTTTGGGACTAAAAGCCTTGCCAACACAGAGAATAATGCATAATGTTCTATGAAGGATGAAGACTAAATATAGAAATTATTTAATAGTTCTTTTTTGACCTCCCTCTCTTTTATTGGTAAGTTATTTCTGTATTCTTTATATATTTTAGTTCCTTCATTTTTGACATGTACATTAATGTGTTTTGCTTCCATTGTCAAGAATAAGAAGCTGAGGCAGCACCTCTGCTGACAAAAACCAGCTTGATAAACGTCAGCAGAGATGACAATCAAGCCAGAGACTGCAGCTGCAACCAGAAAACAAAACAAAACAAGCAACATTCAAAGTGCGTGTGTGTCTTTAATAACCAGCATAACCTATTGTCTGTCTAGTAACAGGCACCCTCCCAAAAATGCAAATATTGTCTGGAAGCATTTATTCAAAAAAGCATGTGTATATTCAACAACAAAATGGAAAGGAATAAAAGTATTGGTGTGTAACAGCTAGGAAACAGCAGCAGTCACACAATGTAATTGAGTCAGACAATTAGATTATTCTACAACTCTTTTCTAAATGCTACTTTTGATGTGTATCTTCTAAGTCTACATTTTTATCTGAATGATTAAAATATGCAAAGGTAATGTGAAAAAGATCTCATGAAACAGGATTTCTGTGTTCCTCCACATATTTACAGAAAATGGTTTTTAAAATGTTTTTTAAAACCTACATCAATGAAAAAAGCAGTTTGGCAGATCAGTATGAATACATCTGGAAGTAAGCAGATTTAAGTCTCAATAAATATTAAACAACATTTCTTTCTCTTTATGTTTCCACAGCTTATGTTGAGAACAGTACCTTTATAGTCAATTGCAAATCCTGACATTCCAACAGAAGCATCGCTGCGAAAAGCCAGAAACAGACTGTTACCACTGCTCTCAATTCTTTCAGGAGACTGTGAGCCTTGAAAACTGCCAATTAGAGGACTGTTGGAATCTTCCCCTTCATAAATATGTAGAAAATCATAACTGGGTTCCATACTGAAACTGAAAATAAAGGAAAAAGAAAATTAAGTCTTCATTTCTTTTACATGAGTTAAACTCTGCTGTGACTTTGGCTGCCAATCTTCTGCCTAACACATTTTCTTCTACAAAAATAAAAGTATTTTTTAATATTATTCACAGAAAAAAAATTGTAACTTTCAATTCAGATCTCTTTATCATTGATTTGAACAACTTTACATTCCAAAAGATTGTTATCATGTCATCATGCAGGATGTGTCTACAGTCAGTGAAGAAGGAGCATACCCTCCCACCTATCTTAAATCCCTTTCTCCAGATGGAATGAATCACCTGCAGAAAGTCAGAATTTACCAGTGATCACAGGAGTGATCCAGACAACTAGTTTATATTAGAAGCCCATATTTAAGCTGGATAAACTGTATGATATTAAATTAACCCATTACAAACATAAATTTACTATTTCAGACACAAAATGTAGTCTTTTACATGGAAAGACTACTATCCTGGAATTTGTCTTTGTTCATGCATCAGAGAATTATGATAAAGTGAATTCTTGTTATTCTCACTAAAAGAACTATACTATGTTTGATGACATATATATATATGTTTGTACAAAACAACTATGAAGATAATAGAAATCAAATTATTTTCAGAGTTCTAAGACAGAATAAATATAGAAACATAGGCATTTAGAGGAGAAATTTATAGAGGTAGATAAAATGATAAACTAGGAACACTGAACTGTAAGAAAAGTAAAACTACATTAAAAACACAGATAAGGACTGAGTCAATTTAGTGGATTCAAAAAAAATTCTTATTATCCTTGTAAAAAAAACCAACCCTGGCTTTTTTTGCAGATGTGGTGGTCTGCTGTTTTTCTCTGAACTACATTAACAGAATTTGTTTCAAAATCATGTAAGACACAAATGAACAATATCTTTCTAAGAGATCAGCATAAAACATTTCCTGAGTAATGTCAAATGGAAATGGCTTCAGATAATTAATAATATTTTATGCCCTATTTTCAAGAGTTAAGAGAAGGCAGAAAAAACTTTGAAACTTTCCTAAGAGAAAATATAGTCAAGAGTTTGATATTTCTTGCAACTCTTCTATCAAAGACAAAGAAATTCAGTAACCAACATACATTTAACAAAATATATTGCCATGTTTCTATTTTCAGCCCACACTGCTGTCTTCTCAAAGCTAGTTACTTGAGGAGAGTACAGGTCTGAGCTGCATTATACTGACTAAGAGTGGAAAATACAGATGTGTTAGTCTAACCTGAGCTCCTGGAAAAATCATGAAGATTATACTGGAAAGGCATATTAAAGAATAATGCAATAGTCAGACACAGTCAACTTGGTTCACAAAGGCAGGTCATGTTTAACTAATTTAACAGTCTTGTGCAATAAGGTTGCCCATCTAGTGGATGAAGGGAAGATGGTGCATGGGTTTTTTTTCTGGATTTTAGTGGGTTTTGATACTGTCTCTCACTACATCCTTCTGGACATGTTGTCCAACTGTGAGATAAGCAGTTAGATGGTGCTGTGAGTGAGAACTGGCTGAAGGGCAGAGCTCAAAGGGTTGTTGGGAATGGAGTTACATCTGGCTGGTGGCCCAGTCACCAGCAGCATTCCTCAGGGTTCTACTCTAGGGCTAGTTCTGTTCAGTGTATTTATCAGTGATCTGGACACAGCTGAATGAACCATTACCAAGTTTGCTGATAACACCAAACTAGAGGTATGATTACTTTCTTAAGGGTCATGAGGCCTTGCAGAGGGATCTAGAAAGACTGGATCATTGGGCAATCATCAATGACATGAAATTTAACAAGTATGAATTCTGATATCTACACTTGGGATGTAGTATTCCTAGGCACAAGTATTGATTGGGAGAGGGGTGTGTGGAGAGCAGCCCTGCAGAAAGTGATCTGGGGGTGATGGTCAAGAGCAGGATCAATATGGATCAGCAGCCAAGAGGGCATCAAACAGTGTAACCAGACAAACAGCAGAGGTGATTATCCTGCTGTAGTCAGCACTGCTGAGGCCCCACAATTTAACAAGTATGTAGCAGTCCCTGACTGTATCCAGAGGACAACAATGCTGGCAAAGGGTCTAGAAGGCATGTCCTACGAGCAACAGCCAAGAACTTTGGGCTTGTTAGGAGAAAAGGAGGCTGAGGCATGACCTCATTGCATTTTTACAGCTTCCTGAAGAAGGGAAATGAAGAGGGGAGGTTATTACTGGACTGCAATTATTTATAATACGTACTAGAAGTATAGCATAAACTGCAAATTCCATTATAAAGCTCATACTTGCATTCCTTAAAACATTTCACAAATCCAAACACTAACTAACTGTAAGTATTTTTAATTCTTATTTGAAATGGAGCATTTGATCCAGTAACTTAGGTAGTCCACAGAGATATGCTGCTTACAACAACTATCGTGACATTTTCAAGAATATAATTAGAGGAGAACTATTTTTATCCCTTAATGATATCTGACCAAATAACCAAAGAATAAAATTATCATATTCATGATTATACAAGTCCAAGAACCTTAGTTTTTGATTCTTTAATTCCTTTTGTAAGAACATTTTATTGGAAAACACATTGCAATAATTCAATGAAAGAAACTGTGTTTTTGTTTGCTTTGTTTTGAATTTTCTTTTGGTTTTTTTTTTTAAAAAAAAAAAGTGTGCATGTATTACACAACAAAATTCTGAAAATGCCATAATCTCTTCCTAAAATAATCAGAATTGATAACCATCCCACTAAAATTAACACCAATGTCACTATTCTTGACTAAAAAAAAAACAAAACTTATGAGAGAATCAAAAAAAAAGAAAAAACCTGTATTTGCATCCATAGATATAGCAAGAAAAATATGAAAATATTCTTATTGATATATAAAATAATAAATTGCACATATGAATATGACTGTATCCTTGAACTACATTTTTGGTTAAAAATCTATGAAACAAATATGGGTTGATGATGGCACATTGAGTAAATAAAACTGTATTGAAACTATGATACAACATTACCTAGACATCTTTTATTTCTTGCCTAACTAGACCATTTTTTTTCCTATCTCTGCACATCAAGCAAAGTATATTAGCCTGTTTTTGTAAAAACCTTTAAAAACAGAGTTACAGGTAAGAGTTTCCCCTATGGTTCAAGACTTTGCCATAAGGTACAACAATGTAAATCAAACAGTTGTACAAATTTACTCTGTTTTTCAAAGATTTTTTTTAAGAGGTCATAGAAAGTTTTGTTGCTCAGGAATACATTTGATAAAAAAAAATGTCATATAACTATATTTTTTTCTTTACATTATTTGGAAGCAGTGAAACATCACATATTAGATGTATGCTCCAGGACTTAGCCAGATAATATAATTAGAAGCTTTAACAAGTGATAGATGATACCATTTTTAGATGTGACATTTAAAATCCTTTTAAAGAGAGGCATTCATCTAGAAATGGTACCTTTTGAATATCAAGGCGATGACAAAGTCAGGGTTCACTTTTATTCTCCAGTCACATTCTTTCCCAGGAGGATAAGGCTGTGGATAGTTAGGTGATAAAATAACTCCTGCAGGGCCTGTCAAGTTTCCTCCACATGCAGCTGTCACAATGTAAAAAGAAATGGGCATACAGTCACATATTAAATTTACAAGCACATATTAGCTATTAAATAGGAGTAAATTGACTTGTACATTTATAAAAATAATAATAATTTTTAAAAAAATCTTGTGGTCTATATGAAAACAATTTTTTTCCTTGCCCCCATTAATTATTATTTTAGTATATTTAAGTTTCTGGCATTTTTTGTGTCTGTAGTTTTGGTATTTTAGTCATTATTTCTGATCCGGGGTATGGGGATTTTGTGGTCTGTGTTTGTTGTTTGTTTCTGTTTATTTGTTTGTGGTTTTAGTGTTGTTTGTTGTTGTCTGTTTTGTGATTGTTCTTTTTTGTTGTTGTTTTCTTAGGTTTTGGTGTTCAATTTTTTTTTTCCTTAAATTTTATTTCTCTTTGGTTTTATTCACAAATAGTTCTGTTTCATATGCTCCTTATGTGTGCTGGTGATTCAGCCTGAGATAACCATTATAGAAGTTCTAAAGCACAAACAGAGCAGAAAATATTTAAACATCAGGAATGGAAATCTGTACTGGACAGTAGTTATGAAATGTAAATTATTTTACAGATATAAATAAGCACACTGATATAAGAACTTTATGGTAATTTTTTAAATGATGTACAAAGACTTAACAGAACCCTTAAGGTTTCTAATATTGCCACAACTATAGCAAAGATTGCTTTAATCTGCTTTTCCCTTCACAGTCACCTTGAGTAAATGACAGAATAACAATGTGTATATACTTTTTGCTCTAAAGTTCTTATTCTTTCCTTCTTTCTTTTGTGTTTTTGTTGGTTTTGGTAGTATGAATCTTCTAAACATTCAGACACTAGATATTTTTGAATAATCCCAATATATTCAGTAAACATTTTCCTATGGCTGCTTATACACTGCATACAAAGCACCCAGAAGGCAATGTTCAGATTATATGCTGCTCCAATTCTGCTAAATGATACGGAGTTAGAGACACTATCCTGCATTATCCTGAATCCTTTCCAGTATTTCTGATAAACTGAGGGACTGCACTTGTTTTGGGATTTGTTGTTTGGAAAGAGCATCTCCAAAATGGCATGTAGGAAGAAAAAGAGTTATGCTTAGTCCAGTGCTATTAAAACTTATTGTATCTTTTTAGGATCATTAAAATAAATCATCTAATTATAAATGAACAGGCTACAAAATTATAAAGATTAAAAAAATACTGTATCTAGAAGGTAATTTAAAAAATTATCTAGCTAGAAGATAATTTTTCACAGATGCTGATTAATGCTAATCTTAGAACTACACTGATGACCTTAAAATACATTTCTATATTTCAATCATAGGGATTCCACAGGGTGATATTTAATCTACATGAAAATTCTGAAAATTTTCAGAATAATAGATCACAGTATATGTACCTAAATTATTTGATAGAAGACCACTTCAATGACAATTTCTTTTAGCCATATCACCTCTTCTGTTGATTTATTTCAATTAAACTTGGATAATTTTAAACTTATATAAAATTTGAATAATAGAAGAGAGTGGGAAAATTACACCCAAATACATTTCATTCTTGAGGATTAGGCTGTCAGTAGCCATAAGTACAAAAAACCTGTGTTCTTCAAAGAGCATCACTCCAGCCAGAGCATTACAGGCCCACTGAAGGAGAAATCTGATCTGTATTAAATTTAAACAAAGACTAACAATTCATCTTATTACCTATGCATGTAGGAGGATCAGGTTGCCAGAAGAATCGGTTATTCAGCTGCACACATGTAATTTTAGCCTGTCCTTGAAGCTGATAGCCAGGATCACACTGAAAGTTGGTAGTGTCTCCAGGCTCTCTGCTGTCTCCATATCTAGTGCCATTCTGTGGTGTCCCAGGATCATTACAGGTTGATGCAACAGAAGCTGTAAAAGAATGAGAATGATGAAAATTAAAACTTTAAGGTATAGATACTAAACATTCATAAATTAAAAGCACAATCATTTTACATAAACATTCCAACCAGAGGCAATATTATTACTCATCTGTTAATATAGAAAGGCATTTAGTTTCTTTATTTTTCCAAGAATCTGCCCACTGAGATACATCATGATTCAACTGTCTTCCTGCCAGTCTCCTTAGTATAAAATACAGCCCGAGAGGAAAACAACACAAGCTCTTCTTTCTCTCCCTCCCCACTTTTTGTTTGCTTGTTAGTTTTAATTTTTGTCTAGTTAATGCATTAAAGGAGTTAGTAACTCCTTTTCTCACTTTACTATTCTGGTAAATTTATTTATGCAGTTTTATGCCTTTTGTGCAATAGTGTAAGTAGCATAATATAAATGACATTGTCTTCATAACCTGTAGCATGCAAATCCAGCTGTCTAGATCAAATAGCAGTTTACTCATTTCAGGTGCAAGCAGAAACTTTCTCAGAGTATGCTCAAACTGGACTTAAGCAAAATATCTTGCATATGTCCAGTCTCCTGAGCTTGGATATGGATTTAGCTATGTAAAAAAATGAATTAAAAAAAACTAACATTAAACTGAACAGACCAACATTTAGTCACTGTGTGACTTAAAGCAAGTAATCAACAAGTGGATACATAAATCTACTTCCACTATGGATCTGTGGAAGATGACAGATCTCTTCTACTGGCTTCAGGTATACAACATCTTGAGCTGCAGCAAACATTTCAGTCTTCCCAAGCAGGTCCTATTTCTGGAGGCTAAATTATTGAATTGTACTCTGTTTTCTACCACCCCAGGCTGCTCCACCCAAACATATCATTTTCAAACATATATTTTTTATATTTCATAACCATCTCGACTCTGCACCTTATGCCTTTTTGTGATGTAATTTTGCTCTGATGTCTGTAAGAGACCGTCAGACCAATAAGGAGCATTCAGAGAAAAACATGATGAGATTTATTAAAAACACAAAAATAAAAATAAATCTGTCCAAAACAAAAGATAATACCTCTGTAAGAAACAGCAAGAGTAACTAAACATTCTCAAAATTGAAAGTTACCAAGTTGTATAATTCAAAAGCTCTTCTTTTTTTTTTTACGTGTTGGAAACTTTCAGGAGACAGAAAGGTTGAAAAAAAGGATGAGCAAAATGAGAACAGAACATTTTAGATTGGTAAAATGTTTTTATGCATGTTCTACCAAATAGATGATCACTTAGACAAACCACAGAAACTGTAAAACATCTATGTAAGAATTCATGAGTTATGGCAATTAGTGCAATACAAACATAACTTTATTTAAAAATTCATTATTCATAATTTTTAGACCTTGTTTCCATTGCAAAATAGTACATTTCATACCTTGGGATGGTTCTTATATCTAAACGCAGTAAAATGCATGGCATGTTTTTTAACAGTGGTGGACTTATTTCCACCAGAATTAACAAGCATCAATCAGAGAGTTAAAGCAAGGGCTGTCACTACTAATGAGTGGTGTGTAAGCACTCCCCAGGCACCACTCTGACAGTTTACCTGACATCCCATATTAGTGGAGTTTACTAAATGCACGCTCGGCCACGGGGGAAGAAAAGCATGGCCATGACCTCAGAGAACTTATTTCCTATTTGACAGACAATAGCAGCTCTAAAAAAATGGATCACTATAGTGTGTATCTGTTAGAGAATTATAATTATTTCAAGTATGTGAACATAAACCTATGTCATTAATTAGTTATCTTTTCTTCAACAAATCTCTGAATAACTTCAGTTTCTCCTTAAGAGGTTATGCAATATCTCAGCAAACAACTTTTTTTTTCCCCTCATTTATGACAGACTGAAATTTCATGTCTCAAACACAGTGTTAGGGCAAGTTCTACATAGCAACAGTGAATCAAGGTTAGCACTGGGCTAGTCCCATAGGATGAAGAAGCAGAAGCAGTGACAGGAACAGGACATGGGGCTGTGCCAGGGGGTGTGTATTTCTGTGCTTCCACATGACAATCAAGCAAGGGTCATGCAGAGTTTATTTGAATAAGGGGCTCCCAATCACCTGAAAGATCCTTCCTGACCACCTCTGCACCTGTGCTTGCACAGAAGATCAAGCACTGTGTGACTGGTGTGAACAAATATCAGGGACTAGACTATAAAAGGTTTCAACCTGAGGTGTCGTGTGTGTGCCCATCACCATCTGCAGGATTGCTCCATCTGTCATTGTCAATGTGGGATCCAAGGGTGGTGATATTTCTCCCCCTTCCCCCCCTCTTTCTTTCTGATCTTTCCTTTTCTTCTTACAAATTTATCAATAGAACCCATGCCACCCCCTTTTACACCTTCCAAGTTCAGTTCGCTTCTACCAAAAATAAAACATTTTAAACTATTGGTTTGGGTCATTTCACCTTAATTTAGCCTGAAGGGATTTTGAAACCTCTACAACTGCCTGGACTGTTCAGTCTGGGCCATAACACATATGCAATAATTACAAAAGACTGATCCCTTTTAAGTTCATTGTTTATCTCCTCTTCTTACATCCAAAGTTCTAAATTTTAAAAACAATCCCAGATGTTTATTAAGCACCAAAATTATCTTAACACTTTTGGTCATGCAGAATTTATGTATTAGAGCAATGTTTATATCATGCAAAATACACTTGATCCTAATTAAACAAAACACCAGACATTTAAGCACTGATGTCTCATCTAGTAAAGTGAACATTTACACAGACTGTCAACTTTTCAACTTCTGTCCTTTCCAGATTGTTTTACTTCACAAGATTCCTAAGAGGTTCTTTAACTGCATTAAAATTACCAGTCTTCCATTTCTTCCTTTGGTATTTTGCAATATCTAAAGGGGTTGTATGCATGGAAGAGTAATCCATATATTAAAAAACACCAGTTCTTCTGTCATCACACTTCTTTTATAACAAGCTCTTTTCTTCCAGCCCCTACACTAATATATAAACAAGCACACAGCTTACACACTTAAGAGAAATGCCACATTCATGCTGTGATATAACATTGCCATATGCAATTAAAAAAAATAAATAAATTATGAATTCAGAAACTTGAAGGTGTACACAAAATATTTGTGCCATAAATCTGGGAAAGCAGTAACTACATTTTACACTAAAGGATGCTACATCAAATCAAATTCCCCCTTTTGAATAAAGAAGCCAAATAATACATTTTCTATACTTTTGTTGTATTCATTTTTCGCACTGTGACCAGAATGTGTTGGTGGAAATCCTTGCCTTGTAACACCTAGTTTAAATGTATTTAACACCCAGAGGAAAGGTCAGTTTTGTACAGTGAACTCCATTTTTTTTTCCCTTTTACACATGATTAAATGGTAATTAAGTGTTAATGAAAAGCATTAGACTGATTACAATTACCATAATCACTCTTGTCAGCTCTTGTCCTCATGCTCTACATGCTGAGCTGAGTGGGCAAGGCAAGGCATTTTTAATAGTGTTCAAACATTTTGTAAGCTTCAGCCACTTATTTTTTTTTCCATTAGAAAATATCGCTAACTACATTTATAATCAACAGTAAGTAATTTAGAATGGATATTTTCTGATCTACCTTATGCTACCCTTTTATAGCTACTGTTTTTGAGGCAAGTGCACTAAGGACATTCTAAAGTTCAAAATATAGAAAGTAATCAGCACATTCACAGCAAAGTGGAACTAATTCTTCAGCTGAATGTTAGCACTTGAATGCTTTGTCCCACAATTCTCTCAGATGTTTATCCTTTGCATGATCTAGTAGATATTAACTGATGTAGACATTCATCCCAATTGCATAATCCAATACAGAAATGGTATATGGAAAAGATGCAGATTATTGAAGGTTTTCCAATCTCATGCAATTCTGCATTTGAAGTTTAATTCTTGGATTGTAATTAATAGTATAAGAAAATATTCTCATTAATAACCTCAATGCTTGAAAATCATGCAAGTGGCACAAAGACACAGAATTTGAGCATTCACCTTCACAGAACTTATAATAAAAGATCTACATCTTCTGAAGTCACCAGAAAAATGTTGAAGCTACTTGAGTCTTTTATTCATTGAGTTACAAACTCCTAAAGTAGTGAAATTTCAATATTATGTGCATCTCTGCTATAAAATAGCCTACAGTTTGAAAATGTGATAAGTACTAAATAAAAGATCCTCACTTAACCATAGATGAATTAGTTTAAAATCATTTACAGATCAAGGCCACAATGGTCTGCTCATTGCCTCAAGGAGACTAAATAAACTAAGGTCTGGGTTTTTTTAATTAAATACTTTAAGATTTACTTAAAAATATTCCTTAAATCATGAATATAACTCCATACAATTAAAAAAATATTAAAGCATTCAATCTCTCAAGGAGGGTGAATGAAACTTTAATATCACTTTCCCTGTACTTGAGCTAAGGCATTCCATCCTTCACCAGTAATTCCAGTTAATTCCAGTAAAAACATAGGCTGCAATTGTCAGCATGACTGAATGCATTCATCAGATATTCTACTAGATGACAAAATCAGTTCTTCACCCTTAAATAATTTAAGTATTACTGCAGATATAAGAATGTATTGACAAAACTAACTTCTAGAATATTTTATTTCTTTCAAAATTTCTGCATAAACTCATACATATTTTAAGATAACACAACATAAAATGTGTTTGCTAACCCCATCAAAGGAAAACCCCCTTAATAAAAAAAAAGAAAGAAAAATTTAACTCTAACATTAAAAGCAGCACATTATATATCAGATTGCTCCAAAATTTTAGAAACATTTATTCTGATCTTTGTCTTTAATTGATTTTGCATACTTCTAACTAAGTATATTAGGGCTGATGAGCTATTTAAAACTATCAGTGAAGAAGAAAATTTATGTATGTACAAACTCATTTTGACTTGTTAAATAATACTAATTAGATAATGCTAAGCATGCAGTTGCTCTACAAAACAAAAATAAGAAGACAAACATTTAAAACAAATTAAGAAATTATTTTTAGTCACAGCTACTTATATAATTCATAAAATAATTACAATATCTTATTTTTTATACTGAGGCAGTTAAGAAAAACAGTATATAAAAATAATGTATATAATCACTGTATATAATTATTGTATTTGAGATGAAAATATATTTACGTACTTGAAAACTGAATGGAGAAGCCTGATTTGCTGATGAAGAAATCACTATCAAATTGTAATGTTAATGAGTTGAAAGTGCTGTGAATATCCTCAGGAAGGGCTGAGCCACTCCATTCTTTCAGAAGTATGCTGCTTTCAATAGGCCCATCCCACACTTTCAAGATGTCATGAGCAACCTCCGTGTCAAAAACAATAAAATGCAGACTGTAAAGAAAAAGTAAAACCACTGTAAGGAGGAGAAAGGGCAGGTCTTTGTTATCATCTGTCTTCTGGGACAACTGGAAGCCCTAGTATTGAAGCCCTACATCCTGGTAAGTGGCTCAACATCACCTGCTCATGGGAAGCAGAGAATAAATATTTTATTTCCTTTGCTGCTCTGTACAGCCTTTACTTTTGCTTTATTAAACTGCCTTTATTTTGACCCATGAGGGTTTTTTTTCCATCCTGTTTTCTCCTCCTCCTGTCTTGCTGAGGAGGGAAGTGATCAGGCATCTCCAGTGGCAGCTGGCACCCACACAAGGTCAAACCAACACAACAGCTTGGCACTTCAGCTTGTTTACACATAAAAAAAGTCAGAAGTGCACCATGCTACCAGACTGAAGACTTATAGGCCATATTATCTCATGGAATTCACAGTTCTGTCCTAGATGCCATTGGTATACAATGTAGTTCAATAGATTCCCTAGAGGAATAGCACTTATAAAAGCCAGCATGACGAGTATCACTTTTATTAATGGAATTAAAAAAAATATAGCAGTGTGTTAGATTATATAGATTATAACTAATAAAATACTGAAGTTAACAATAAATACTGAAATTAAGCATGTACCTTATTGTCTTTCCTGGATCTGCTTCTATAATCCACGTGCAGTGAAGGTTGTTGTCATATGGTGCTGGGTAAGCAGGGGACAAAATGCGCCCTGAAGTAGCAGCATGAATTCGACCACCACACTCAGCTACAAAATATGAATTACACTTATTTTTAACAATATCATAATATTTTCTCCTTCCATTTTTTTCTGTCCATTTTTTTTTTACAAGACTCTGTCTTGTAAAAAGCTAACAGACAGACCCAATGCTATGAGTAGTACACATACATACAAACAAGGACATGTACACAAGTTTAAAATGTGCATATAACGATCTAATTCCTACCTTGTTATAAAGCAATAAACCATGCTTCTGTGATTATGGTTTTTTACTGAATAGTTCAATATGAACTGAGACTACTAAAGCACAATTTTGGCACCAGCAGGGGAGGAAATATGCTTCAGAAATATTCCATTTAGCATATCCATCTTCTCTAAGTAATGCAGTCTCTGTTGTTCTAATGCCAAAGTACCTTTAGCCTAATGTTTTCAAGTTGCTTCTATGTAACAAGTTTAATTATACCAGTCAGGTTTGCCTAGTAATTTCCTTTAGTATTTAAAAAATAAAAATAAAAAGGCACATTCCCACAAGTTAAGAGTGAATCAGAAAGCTATGAACGCATAGTATGTAATGTCTGGTTTAAAACATTTTTTTTTTTTATCAATGCTGTCTTAACTTTCTGGAGAGACCAATTGTAGTGCTAAGCATCCAGAATCAAGTGACTCATGTTGCCTCTTTTAGAGTGACATGTTTGGCCAGTATAAAGACACATCCTGATGGAACTGGAACTGTGTAACAGTCAGGTGACAGTGAACCAAAAAGAATCTGTAAGTCTTGAGTTAAGCAATGTACCTGAGCTCCAACTTCATTTACAGTTGTTGTCTTACAAGTAATAGTATTAAAAAAAACACTACCATGGTGAACTCTTCAAGCACAGCTGTAAAGCAAGCACAAGGTAAGACAGAGATGATGAAAGAACCATGGCAGTAACACCAAATAATCTACTAGCAACACTGTTAGAAAATAATGTCTTATACACGCCTCCAAGTCACTGCTGACAGACAAGTTGTTACCAGGAAGGAAAATAACAGTAGAGGAAAAACAGTGACAGATTTACTTACCTCTCCTGCTGGTTTGGTTACTCAAAAAACTACATATTATTAATAGAACCAAAGCAGAAAACTGCTTTAGTACATAATTTCTGCAAATGTAACCATTGTGACAAAACTGAATTAAAAAAAAAAGTTTATATAAGTAACACTAGAGGGAGGGGAAAAAAAGACAAATTTTATGAAACAGTCTGTTTCTGAAAGACTGTTTAGAAAGATTCACCTTCAGAAGATTTTCAGAATGGTGAACACTTGACTTTTTAGGTAGCTAATTAATGTTCTGAAAGAGTTTAAAATTGAGAAACAGGAAAGAAACAAAAACTAATGTAATCCCCAAATTTATTTTAAAGATAGCAACAACGACAGCAAAGAAATAGACATGTAAAGAGATAAAGATGCATAGAAAGATAGCTTTGTAGTTGAACAGATAGAAAGCAAGAATAAAATCTATCTCAGAATACTAAAAGAAAATTGACTATTCTATTTATATCAGGACATAATTCCACTTAGAGATTCTGTGACATCCTCAAGAAATAACAGATTTTGGTACAAGTGATTCCAAAAGTTTAGCAACAAAATACTGAAATTAAACATAGTAATAAATGGTAAAAAAAAATAAAACTGTAATTAAAAGATAAAGCAGCAATTATAAGTGGAATATAAAAGTTTAAAATATATTATAATTAAGAAAAGTGGAAATGCAGGTGGAGATACTGGAGTGAAGGGAGCATTACCTGGTAGTGATGCAGTAAACTACAGCATCAGCATGAAAAATACACATATCAGTCAAAAATATTTTGAAGATGTGTTGGGAAAGATGTTCTACAGGAGCTACAGGGAATTTTCTGTAGCTTCACTTCATCCTGGGTTTCCTGTCTTCCTCCAGAACAGATTGGAATATACACGAGTTTAATTTTTTTTTAATACTATATATTTGAGATTATAACTTCCCACATAAAGATTAGAAGACAAATCAGCATACTAAGAGAAGGAAATAAGTAGATGGATGGATTTCTCAAATCACTTGCAACCAACAAGCATTTTAGAATCAATTCAAATAGTACTTGTGCACACAGGCACAAGAAAATATTAGAGAAAATTACCTTAAAGTAATGACTTAATTTAAATTAAATGGGAAGATGGGCAAAAGACTAATTATGGCTCTCCTCTTCAAAAGGGCAAACTTAAAAGAAAAGGAAGCTAGCCAATTAAACTGAGGAGCTTGAGGACTTGAATGTATAAACAGTCTGGAAAAGTCTTTAAATCAAAACTGGAAACAATAATTTTGCCCTGACATATATATTTAAGATTACACTTACAGTTATAATTATAGAATCAAGTGGGAAAAATAACACCTCTACTAAGACAGCGTAAGTTGTGTTTACTGCTAAGCCACTTACATATGAAAAGTCATGGCAGTCTGGTGAAGCTCCCACTGACTGGAAAAGGGGAAACATAGCCCCCATTAAAAAAAAAAAAAACAAAACCAAAAAAAACCTGGGGCAATGCCAAGCAGAGATAGAGGCTGAGTGATAACTGGATTGTAACCAACCCTGAAGAGGTCTACCTCAGTGCAGTGAAAGGTGGGATATCCTAACATGGCAACAGTGACTCAAGAACATACAGACAAAACAACCCACTAATACAGGATGAAAATTAGACATTAGCTTCATGGAAATTAGATGCTGAAATAATTTATGATGAAAACAGATAAAGTAAGAATAAGTTTGTTTGTTTGATGGTAGGGCTTGCTTAGTTTTTGAAGTGTTTAGCTAATATCACTACCTGTAATAGCATAGCAGACTGAATGACCCAGAAGAAAAGCAGTAGCCTTTCATCAAATGCTGTCCTATAGAAAGAAATGTTTCCCAGCAGTTTTTGTAGCCATTAATAGCAGGTGATGTATTTCAGAGCTTAGATTCTCATGTCCACATTAAACCAGGACAATATTTACCTGAAATTTACAGTATGTTTGCATCATTATAATATCATAAAGTATAGAAAGACAGAATATTTGGGATTTTTCTAGAAAAAGACTGAAATATTTCATTGTCACAATCAATATTACCTATGCAGGTAGGCAAAGGTTTGTCCCAAACCCTTCGATCTCCACTTAAGCAGGCCATAATACTGCTACCATGCATTGTATAGCCAGGATTACAACTGTATAAGATGACAGTGTCTATAAAATGGCCTTCATCCCGGATCTTGTAGCCATAATTTGGTATGCCAGGATCTTCACACTTCACTAAGTCAAAACCTGTAAGCAGAAATTGGAAGAGAAATGAAGAAAAAAAGAGAGATTTATAAAATATAAACCAAAACATAATGTCAATGAATCTGATCTTGATGCAAATTATATGCTCACGATTCAGTTACATTAGATGCACCCACAGTGACCAAAAATGAATTATATACAATTGGGGTAAATCAGAAAGTGAGACACAAAAATTAATTATTAATATATTTGCTTATGGAATAGGTTTATGGAATAAAGTGTATTATTTACACTATCCTAAAAGTGATTAGTGAGAGCGTATTAATCTATGTCACTATTATTCTTTCATTCTCTTTTATTCAGAAGAAAGTAAACATCTGTACTGTATTTGGAGCTGGATGGGATATTCACCTCCTCTAATCTCCATAAGGAGCTAAGCAGACATTACTGGTAACTTATGAAGAATCACAGAATGATTTGGCTGGAAGAGACCTTCAAGATCATCAAGTGCAGCCATTAACCCTGCACTGCCAGGGTC